>JBAMCP010002030.1:0-15675 GCA_037075105.1 Lissocephala sabroskyi
CGCACCCATGTAATTCTGTTATTGATTTCAAGTGTGCATTGCATTGAGTGCATTGACATTTCGAAAGCTTCGTTTCAGCGATTATTAGAAATGAATTCAACATTAACCTATTTAAATAAAACCACATTAAAATCCATGAATGAAGAGGTGAATATTAATAGAATCTTAGATTTTTTGTAGAACAATTTTATTCCGATTCGAATCAGAAGAGTAAACATATATTTGTATATCTCTAACACTTTCTGAGGGTACCGGAGATACAAGGTGAGAAAACTTTTTCCCCAACCCGCTTTCTACGTTCAGCTATCAAAGTTACTTTTTAAATGATTAGAAATATAAGAGGTCTTTATTATAATACTTGAATACGAGAAACGTGACTAATAATTTTTATACCCTGTATCAAAACATAGGAGTACAAAGATAAAATATTTAAATTCAAGATGAGCTCAAAAAAAGGCGCACCTTTTTCAAATTTCCCATAACTGGAAAATGAAATGTCTGGACCGGTCAACACATAGAAACGTGGACTCCACATTGCACTATTAGCGAGGAATACAAGAGGCATTCTTGTGGAGACACCAAAAAAATACTCCTAACTACCAAAAGGTTAGAGATTCTCAAAAATATCCATATTCGATACTTTTTACAGCGCCCTCTCAAATAAATTAAGAGTGGAGTCGTAATGAAATATATTTTGTGTGGGATCAGTTTCATTACTAAATTGTCACACCTCGTATAAAATTTAAATAGCTCCTTATTTAGGGTAGAGCATCCAAATTACCGATGGGAAAACCAGTTATTTAATAATTTCAAAAACCATCTCTCAGAGGATTCCTTTCATCCCCGCACTACTATAAGCAGAATCAAGCTCACTTAAAAGTCGGCTTTAGATTTTAATTTACCCCGAAAACATTCACTGCATATTTCGGGGCGTCCGGTCATTAAGCCAAGAATAAAGCTTAGACGATTGTGACTTGAAAAAGTTTATGGTCTGATTGCCTTAAGCAGATTCAAATTAACTCAAATCGGTTTTGGCGCTTCTGTTGGGCAAGGTTGAAAAATTATGAATTCCGATAAGCGCAACACCTCGAATTCCGCATGTCCGCATGTCCGCTTTATGAAATACACCACATTAAGCCGAATTCCAATAATTTGCACAGCTAATTGCACCGCGACAGCTTGACAAATAATATTTTAACGAAATTATGATTATTTACGCGGGCGCCAAGGAGCAAACGAGAGAGCGAGAGCCAAACACTAAAAGCTTCGCGTTTTGACTTCTGCCCATTAAAATGAAAAGATATGAATTTATAATTAGATTCATAGACCGACCGGCCCTACATCACCCCGGGACTTCTTAAAATAGACGAACCGACGGACGGTTGCATCGATTTGCCTACTAATCAGGCAGCACTCTGATAAATTTACGATGACAGTCCGCTCTGTCCCATGTCGAGCAGATGCCTCTCGACGACTCTGCTGCTGACGGTCAGTCGCATTTAATTACTGACAAAATCTCAGGCCCGCGTTTTTCGAATACCGTTGGAAGCCGATTATGCGGCTGGCGCTTGCCCCTACGCAGTTGATTCATCTTAATAAGAATTCATGTATTTATTATGAATTTAAGTCAAGATTAGATAACAGCAAGCGTGAAAACGATTCCCAAACAATTAATACTCTTTTTTTCATCAAATTCGAATATAAATTTGCCTAAACATTTATAGATCGGAATTTAAAGTAAAACGGAGAGAAATTTCGAAATTTAGTAGGATTCGCCTTCAGAAATATTTCTTATATCCCCGCTTATTTCCCCTTAAATTAATTAATTTATCTTAAATATTAAAACCTCTGATAAATGTTTAAAACCGACCACATAAATTTAAAAAGCGACAAATTCGTTTCATCGGAAAAAGATTTGCTTTTTACTTTTTATATATGGCGAATGCTAAATCCAATTTAAGCTTGAATAAAAAGAGCGGCCAGCTTAAAAGCAAGACCTTCACATTATTAATGCTTCCTATTCTATTCAATCCAAAGTTGCTAATTTCGAGCTCTGCCCATGCGGGGCCGTCTGGGCCAACAGTTCGATCGTTCTTGTAGAAAAAAGAGTAGTTCCATTGTTTTCGTTTCTCAAATGGAATTCTGCTTTGCATTTTTACCCAAAGAATGTAAGTTTTATGATTTCTTGGCGGCGCTTTATCGATCTCGCCAAGGAAACCAAGACCAAGTCGACGGGCAGTTGAGTTTAGAGACGCGCGAATTAATAATTCCAAGCCCGCTTTATAACTGTTTTAAAATTCATATTTGCTATTGAGATTTTGGCAGAAAGACCATCAATAACAATGCCGTTGCGTCGCGTAGTTTGTCGTAGGTGTAGGTCAGTAGCGGGCCGGCTATCTGCTGGTATAAAAGTATCTGTATCTCCGATTTCGAAATCAGTAGCATCTACAACGGCAATCCAAGCTCTCATCTCCCCCAAACAGCTATAAAAATGTTCAAATTCGTAAGTCCGCCTCGCCTCTCACAAGGAATTCCGATTCTACAAATTCTACTCCCCCCCTCAGGCTCTTCTCATTGCAGTCGTCGGCCTGCTGGCCACCGTCCAAGCCGGCGACGATTCTTATGCCACCATCACCAAGCTGGAGAGCCAGATCAACACCGACACAGGAAGCTACAAATACGCCTACGAGACCTCGAACAACATTAAGGCTGAGGAGAGCGGGGTGGGCAGTGCCTACGCCCAGGGATCCTTCCAGTACACGGCCCCCAATGGGCTGCCCATTGCCCTGGAATACACGGCCGATGAGAATGGCTTCCAGCCCAAGGGCGACCACCTGCCCACCCCGCCCCCAATCCCGGACTATATCCTGAGAAGCCTGGCCTACATCGAGGCGCATCCCTTCGACCGCATCCAGCTGAAGAAGTGAGCAGAAGCCCAGGAGACCCGTAGACAATTGTTATTTTCTTTTAAGATCCTTAGTTGTAATTAGCCCAAAATTGCTGCTTGTTATTCCAGAAATGGAAATATAATTCGATAAAAAAATATAAAACAAAAAAGAGTTAAAATTCCCGCAAAGATTTTGATTAGAGAATCGAAAAATTACGGCGATAATCGAAAGCATTTGAATCGAAAAAATATTTTTTTAAATTTTGTTTACCCTCTGCTAATTAACACCTCTAACGGAACTTTAAATAGAGCAGAGCGAGTCAAGCAAAAATTTATTGCCTCCCCATCGCGTGATCATGAAAATTCCCTTGTGCTTGTGGCCCACAATCAAAATTAGCGAAAGCAGTGGGAGCAGCAAAAAGAAATGCAAAGCAAGAGAGAGAGAGAGAGAGAGAGAGAGAGAGAAAGAATAAAATAATTTCTTGCACTTACCATGAGTCATTTTGTTGTTGCCGTTTAGAACTTCATTAAACCGCGCGATTACCGTTTAGATTTTGTCGTTTTCACTGACGCGCACACCTACACACACACACATGCATACGCATGCCTACACCTGCAGCGATTCACCCCTGCGACGGCAAGCAGGCCACGAGCAACAGAGGGAGGGGAAATGAGGAAGGTCTTATACCAAAGCCCTTCTTATACTTATAAGAGTATGCGAGTTGGAAGAACTTACATAAAATCGATCGAATGGAGTCCACCAAACGGGACTTAACGGACGGTGGCCAAAGGACGGACTGATCTCGCCTGTCTTCCAATGCCCTTTCCCCCCGCCCCCGCTGCTCTATGATCCACTCCATGGTACACCTTGGTACGCCGTGTTTACACTTTACACGAGGAGCCCCAGCGGACACACTAATACATTTGCACAGAACAAAAAAGAAAAAAAGCCGTGCCCATGAGGCCGGACGAAATTTGCAGTTTCCGCGAAATTTACACTTTCACTTCATACTCTACAAAGCGGCGTAACTATTTTCAGCAATAAAATCGAATAAATATCCTTTTTCCACGGCAATTTGACATTTTTTCGCGAGTTTAATTGACGGAGCGCATGCAATTTTCGGCTTTAAGTTGAGCTTTCTTCTTCTTTCTCTCAAGTTCTTATTGCCGGCGATCGTAATCGAAGTTAGAGTGGACACACTTTTTATCGGACTCACTTGCAGATCGCATATTGACGAAATAAATGGTTGTGGAAGAAAAAAAGATTGATAATATTGCAAATACGTTACAGAATTCCTATTCGTTTTCCAACTCTGTCTAAATTTTGCATTTAATTACGAGCGACTGCTTGCTTTTGTTACCATACAGACAAAAGCTGGAATGCTATGAAACTCAGTAAAAATTCAGTGTGCACAACCCCTGCGCCAAATATGTACTAAAATTATAAATTCTGACTTAAAGTTAAATTAATACAACATCCTTTTAAAATAATAAATCAATTTATTAATAATATAAAAACTGGTTAATTTGCATTAGTCGCTGTAATTTAAAAATAAAATATGAACATTTTTTAAATATCGGAACAAGTTTGATCTTCGCGCCAAGTGAATCAGTTCCCGCGAACTTAAATAACGCCTTAAATTCGCATAGTGAATCTGTATACTAATAAAAATTAAAATTAGCTACACGCTGAATTCATGCCTGCACCGAAATAATGTGGAGGTTCGTCGAGAACTCTAAAAAACTGATGATCTAATTGCATTTTGTTCCCGGTAGGGTTGTCGATTGGCATCTCAGTTTCAAAGGGATGGAAAGCAACTTGCGCTTGCAGCCCTGGTCCGTACTACGATAACAACTACAACAACATCGCGGTAAGAAGGGGGGAATAAAAATCATAGTGTTGCAGCAAAATCGCATAAAAATGTAGAAAAAGTGCAAGAAAAAATGCCAACAAGTGCAGCGCATGGCAATTACAATGAAAAACAAGGTTTTACAGTGTTTTAACCACATAAAAAAACAAAAAGAAATCCCACCAGCGCGCGCCATTTTGTTTTTGGCCTTTCTTTCCCCGTCGCCGCCGCAAGCGTGTTTTCTTTTGCGCAAAATAATAAAAGAGGAATTTTAATACAAAAAGTGAGTTTCTCCCAACCGACTAACCAAACGAGAAAAAAAAGGCGGTATAAAAGTAAAAGCCGTAGCCCAAGTGTTATAAGAGAGAAAAATACGTTCTGTGAAATTAGGAACGCGCGACATCTTATAAATAAATATCACTGAAAATGTCGATACGATGAAATCAACGAGGCACCGTCGGGTCTATCGTGCCTATGTGTGCGTGCGTGTGAGTGTGTGTGGTTGGGGTTTTTGGTCGCGCCAGTGCCGAGGGGTCGGACCCGCTAATTACGTCATAAGAATCAAAGAAAATTCAAGGTCTCGCCAACGCGCACCAGACATAAAGCTATAGCTATTAGATTTCGTTACGATTTTATCAAAAATAAAACTCTAGTGGCCGCCACCTCACGCATATTTTCGCATTGAACTCCCCGTGCGTGTGAGTTCGCACGCGTGTGTGTGTGTGTGTGCGCGCGCGTTGCTGCTTTTCGCGACTGTATAATTACAATTGTTTTTGTTGTTGTTGTTGTGGTTGTTGCTGTTGCTGTAACCCCCCGAGAATGAGCACAGCGCAGCTGTGATAGAGAAAAGAGAGAGCAAGAGCGCGCGCGAGTTTTGGGGAGAGGCAAAAAATAACAACACCGCAATTAACAACAACAACAACAACACCACGCACTAAAATTTTGAGACCCCCCCGTGCGACCCGAAACTAGAGAGTTTTAAAACGAGCCTTTTTTATTTGTATCCCCTTTTTAGCAACATACACGCATGACATACACGCAGTCAAATGTAGATGCCAGGCATACGTATGAGTTTCTCGGCGCGGCATAGGAATCCACCGAGCATCGCCGCCAAATCTATAGACGCCCCTCCAAACGCTTGTACATAAAATTTTAATTAAAAGGAAAGAAGAAAAAAAGCAGAAGAACAGCAACAACGACGAAATCCAATCGACCAAAAGCCCCAGCGGCCGCAGCAACAACAGCGAAAATCAATATCAACGTCGACGAACGGAGCGGAACGCAGAGGCGATAAAAATATTTTGTTATCAGCGTGTTTTCGTCATTTTGGCTTTAGAAGAGTCGACCTTGTTGTTGGTGGGCGCTGACGCTGACGTGAGGTTTCTGTTCTCCTTGCTGTCGTCGCAAGCCAAAGCCAAAGAACGCGGCAGCGTCGGCGGGTCGCCAAAGACGCTGCTGGCAAGCAAGGCGTCAGCAGCGCAGGACCGATCGGCCACCCAACACCGCCAACGATGTCTGTGCAGCAATTCTGTCTGCGCTGGAACAATCACCAGCCCAACTTCATCTCGGTGTGCTCCTCGCTCCTGCACAATGGCACGCTGGTGGATGTCACGCTGGCCGCGGAGGGGCGGCAGCTGCAGGCCCATAAAATAGTCCTGTCCGCTTGCAGTTCGTACTTTCAAGTAAGCCTGGCAGACTTGACCTTTTGACCGAATTGTAATTTATGTTTTCCCCACCCTCAGGCGCTTTTCACAACGAATCCGTGTCAGCATCCGATTGTCATACTGAAGGACGTCCAGTACGACGATCTGAAGACAATGGTGGACTTCATGTACTACGGCGAGGTGAATGTGTCGCAGGAGCAGCTGCCTCATATACTCAAGACGGCCGAGATGCTCAAGATCAAAGGGCTGGCCGAGATGCCCACGGACCCGGCCAACCTCACCAAGTCGGACAGCAAGTCCTCCGAGGGCACCGAGCTGGTCGGCCAGGCCGGCGTGAATGTGGCCGGCAGCGCGGCTGCGGCCGCCCTGGCCGCCAGCGGCAATGTAGGCGAGTCCATTTGGAGCAGCAGCGAGGCCCAGCAGTTCCAGCAGCAGCAGCAGCAGGCCGCCCAGCAGCAGCACCACCACCAGCAGCAACTGCAGCAGCAGCAGCAACAACAGCAGCAGCAGGCCGCCCAGCAGCAGCTGCAGCACCACCACCACCACCACCAGCAGCAGCAACAGCAGCAGGCCGGCAACCAAGTGCAAGCGGCCCAGACGCACCACCACCAGCTGCGGCGGACCCCATCGCCCCTAGGCCAGGGCACCTCGCCGGCCACCAGGCGCAAGCGTTTGCGCAAATCCTCCAACAACGGTGAGTGCGAGTTGGGTAAAGCATCGTCGTCTCATCAGGAAAACCTTTTGGAAGAGCCTTCAATGACCTTTCGTCTTTCCTTTTCAGCAGGCTCAGGGGAAAGGAACAACGCGGAGGAGCAGCACAATAGCACCCTGGAGGCGGCCAATGCGGCCGCAGCGAGCACGGCCAGCCTGAGCTTGGCCCAGATAAGTCAGATGTCGTTTGGCAGTGGCTCGGGCACGGCAGCGGCTCTGGGCAGCCTGGCCGGGCACTCGCTGCATGCGGCCAAACTGCTCAAGGAGTCGGCCAGCAATGAGTTGGACCAGCAGCCTCAGGATTCGGATCTGGACGAGACCCATGGACACATACATATGCAAATTGTAATGAAATTGGTCACGTCTGCCGGACATTTTGGGCTTGGACATTTTTAATTGATTTTGTTTTGGTTTTGCAGAAACCCGAAGTCGATATTGGCGGTGTGAGTCAGTCGATGCCCCTGGACATTTCCGGCGCCACAACACCCTCCGAACACGATGCCCCCAACTCGCAGTCATCGCACTCGGGTGAGTCTCCCGGAATTTACTAAGCTATGCAAACACCCACACACCCTCGCACACACCATCGCCAATCTCATCGAGGCAGGATCATTTATTTTTCTCGTGTGTCGTAGTTTGTTTTCCATGTGTTCACTGGGCATTTCATACACCTTCCACACACACGCACACACATGCTGCTTTGCGCCTTCGTCATTTGCATTCGCGCGGGCACATTAAATTCTAAGAGGCGCTGGCGAGTGAGTCAGCGCTTGGAGAAACGAATGCTAAAGCTAAATAAGAAACATAAGTCATACCGATTAAGTGCCGCAGCGAAACTAAAACCGACAAATCTTGAATATTTGTGTATTTTTAAAACTATTGTACGATAAAAAATCCTGCCTGATCTTGGGAACGGGAGAGAGCTAGCAAAGAGTCCATGAACAAAAACTACGAACACGAAAAAAGCAGAGAATGTAAATTTCCTTTTGATGATTTGATTTGATTTGAATGAATTCCGTTTTGATTTCTTAACTCTCTTGTCTTCATTTTGGTTTGCCAGAGCAGCAAATGGAAACTTTGCCAAACGATTTAGCATTAGCAATCTTTCAACTCCTGTCGAAACGTTTCCTTGGACGATTTCAAGTCCCCCGCTCCCTGTCCCTCAGTTAAACACGAGAGAAATCGAAAGAAACAGAGATTCTCCCATTTTTATGAAGAAAACAAAATCTTTCATACGCTGTCTCTCTCTCCCCTTCCCAGGTCTGCAATGGACAGTTGTTGATTCAAACTATCCGCGCTTCTCCCTGCCCGCCTGCCAGTCCAACCTCATTGGCAACGGCGGCGGCAGCGGCGGCAATCAGAGCACCGGCACAAATAGTAGCGGCGGCAACGGCGCTGGCGTGGGCAACGGCGGCGCCACCACCGACAGGCAGCAGCACGAGGCCCAGCAGCAGGCCAGTAGCCAGCAGCAGCAGCAGCACCTCCAGCAGCAACTGCACTACCAGCAGCAGCAGCACCCGGGGGCCTCCGGCCAGGCGTACTCCTCGCAAATCATCACCGTGAGCAACCTAGTCAGTGGCTATGCCACGGCCACGGCCCAGAACCTGTCGCCCACCTCGCCCAACGAATCGAATATGGTGCAATCGGTCTACAGCCAGGGACCCACGCCGACCCAGAGCCCCGTGCATGCGGGCAACAGCAGCGGCGGCCCCTCCGCCGGCAGCGGCCCGGGAGCCGGCAATGCCGCGGGCAGCGGCTCCAGCGGGGCCGGCAGCGGCGGGGCCAATGCCAATGCCAGCGGGCAGGTGGTCAAGCGCAAGCGCTCGGTCAATCCCCAGGGCGATGAGAACTTTATACGCGCCCTGGAAGCCGTGCGCACCGGCGGCATTGGCTTCTGCAAGGCCGCGCGCCTGTATGGCGTCAACAACCGCACCCTCTGGCTGGAGTACAAGAAGCGCGGCTACCCCGTGTCCCGGCCCAGCATCAAGGCGCGTGTGGTGAAGCAAGAGCCGAACCTGTCGCCCTCGCCCACACCCTCGACGAATCCCGGGGACGACACCACCAACGAGAACTACGAGCATCTAACGGCGGCCGTGGCGGCCGCCCAGACCGCTGCCCTGAACATGCAAATACCGCCGCAGGCCGAGACCCCCACGCCCTCGCTGATGTGCACGCCCCACCACGGGACGGCCGCCGCGGCCGGCACGGTGATGAGCCTGTTCGATCCTCGCTACATGGACTCGCCGGCTGGCCTGCACACCATGAACCGGCAGCGTTACATCGACGCGAGTGGTGCTGGTGCCGGAGCCGCGGCCACAGGTGCGGGCACCATCAATGTCAATCCGGCCGCTGCCATGAATCTACAGAGTATTAATTTCAACTCGATATAGAACACAATTTCCAACCACATGGGCGCCGTGGCCGCCCTGCAGATGGAGCAGCTGGCCAACAGTGGAGCCGTGGGCGTGGGCGTGGGCGGCATGGTGGCCACGCCAGCCGGACCAGCCACCTTGCTCCAGGCAGCTGCGGCCATGGCTGCGGCCAGTGAGGCCGACACCACGATGAGCATATCAGCCGTGCCCGTCTCGGCCATGGGCGTGGCGCACAGCGCGGCGGCCACGGCCTTCTTGATCAATAACTTTGTGACGGTGGCGGCTCCGCTGCCGCCGCCGCTGGTGGCCACGGTCACCAGCCCCATGGCGGCCCCGCTGGTCAACACCGGACTGCAATATTTGGATAAATCTTAAGTGAACAACCTCTACAACTAACCCTCCATTTCCCTCCCAATCTTGGCCCAAAATTGATACAGGTATTAGAGCAATGGCAGCAAATTATAGAACCCGACCGGCACCCACACACAAAGATATATAAACAATAATGATATGGAGGAGGACGAGAAGGGATCGCGTGTAATTTACGTTTAATTTAAATGAAGGCCGGTAGTTTGGGATTTACCGGCGCAAAGTTTGTAATAATTTATAGAGGAGTAAATTCTTTAAGCGTCAATGTTTTGAACCATAAATTGTTAACTAAGGAAATCGGTAGTAAAAGAATATATATAGTTATATAGTCACTCTGTAAATACATTTATATACAATACAATTTTTATTAGTGTTTATTGAACTGCAAAATGATCTAAAAGTCAGAGTTGACCCTCCCCGCGTACTTCAACTCTGACCTATACACAGATATATATGACACGATTATACGGATGTGTTTTGTCCCAGAAATATACACGGATATATATGTTTTTATTTCTCCTGCACTCGCGTTATAATCACACTTAATTTCTCTCCACACGAACTCACTAACCAATAATAAAAATCATGTATTTCGTTTCGGATTGTACAGTTATCGGTGTTTATTTTGTGTATATCCGCTCTCAAATTTGTCAAAGATTTTAAATAATGTAAAGCGTACAATAAAGTTACACACACGCATATATAAATATTTATCCAAATATCTCACCAATCTGTATGCCTACACCGATATATATTGGTATATATGTTTCACAATATATATTTATAACTGTAAATTGAAGATTAGTTTTTGTTTTTTTTTTGTGTATTAGCGAAAGTAGAATTAAAATTGTTTATGATTTTAGTTAGAGACTTTTAAGTGTACAAGGCGCCTTTGGAATCTTTCGATGCCTTCAAGTTTCGAGTTTAGTTCTTAACTTTTCTTATATATAGAATCCGAGTGCAATTTTCAAAAAAACATATCTTAACCGATCCTCTGAAGAGTTTTATTTTAGTTTGACCCCTTAACCTTCCGACCTTGTAAATAGTCCTTGGAGATCCGATCAAACTTCTTACACTTACAACGGTAAAATCTAACTCGTAACCACCCAGAGAATCCTAAATGGAGACTGCAGTTAAAATACAACCAAATCGTAGAACTACGCAAATAGAACTCTTTTTATATCAACGACGGCGCCAAGGCAAACTAAGAACTAAGCGTGATTTGTTAGACGATTTAAATACTTTGATAAAGGACAATTTTTTAAAATTTAATTACAGCCAAAACGAAAAAGTTCGGATTTCAAAAGAAAATCACCAAAAAAAAAAAAAAACAATAAACAAAATAAACTAAACTCTGTTTCCTACAATTGCAAAAAGTACCAATTAACTAACGGTAGTTGTCTGTGTGTTGGATAAAAAAAAATACAATTTATATATAAAGAAAAAATCGAAGAAGAATCGAACGGGAATCGATGGGAATACAAAAGAGAAACAGCGAGAAATTAAAATTTTAATACTGTACTAATAAACGAATGTATCATAAGTTATATACTATATGTATATATACATATATATAGTATATATGTATAAAGAAAAGGAATCTTAGACTGTAGGCTTCGATGTGCAAAAGAAACGAATAAACTTTAAAAACTACGAATTCAAATCGCAGCAGCAACTTCATTTCATTCCTAACCTTTGACCTCTTTAAAGTATTTAAATCTCTCAACTCTTCCTTTTCAGAGCCCGGAGTGGCTTTGGCGCATCCCTCGCTGGCCGCCACCCATGCCACCAACAGCGGCAGCAGCAGCAGCTTCGAGCGCACCTCCAGCCTGGGCGGCCTGGGCGACAGCGACGCGGCCACCGACCTCCACGCCTCCTCCCAGTCCATGGGCACCAAGCGCAACCGCGTGCTCACCCGCCAGCCGCGCGTCAAGCGCGACAGCGACAGCCTGTCCTCCTCGGCCAACCAAATCTCCCCGGACCCGGCCGCCACCACCTTAGATTTCGATCCCTTCAACGCGGCCGGGGCCACGGCCACCGCCACGGACTACTCAGCCGCCGGGCCCCACCACCACCACCACCAGCAGCAGCTGCCGGTGCCGGCCCACCACCACCACCACCTGCTGACCGTGCCGCCGCGCATCGAGCGCCATGCCTCCGAGCCGGCCCCCAACCTCGGCCCGGCCACGCCGCATCTCCTGGCCGTGCCGCCCAGCACGCCGTATCTGATCAAGCAGCACTCGGATCCTTTGCTGCCGCGCCAGCACTCGCTGCATGCTGGGAGCAGCTGCGGCATCTCCGGCGGCTCGAACCCGTTTGCCCCGCTGCACCGCCAGTACTCGCATCCTTTGTCCGGCTCGAGTGCCGGCTACGTGCCGACGCCGGCGCCGCTGCATCATCCGCATCATATATCCTTGCCGGAGTCGATCTATGCCTCCGGCTCGCCGCCGCCGGCCGGCTCCTCGCAGTACCTGGTGCCCGCGCGGGTGGTGGCCTGTGCCGCGTCCAGCGAGGCGGCTGTGACCCCGGCCAATGCCAGCAGTGCGGTGGTCTCGGTGGTCACCTCCTCGCCGGCCAGTCGTCCGTCTTTCTCGCCGACCTACGCGGGCAGCAGCGAGCCGGAGCGGCGGCGCTCGCGGTCCCCGCACTCGCCCAGGATTGTGGAGCGGGCGGCCAAGAGCGAGGCCGCCAATGGCGGGGCCAACAAGCTGAGGACCTCCAAGTCCACCGGCGGCGTCAGCAGCAGCAGCCACCTGCACCCAGGCCAGCCCACCGCCAGCAGCTCCTTCGAGCATTTGCCCACGCTGCGCGTGAAGAACGAGGAACTCCAGCGCTCGGTGTCATCCCCCCAGGTGAGCAGGCCATATGGAGTTTTGTGGTGGATGAGCTAATGAGTTTGATTTGCAGACCCACCGCGAGATTGTTACCTTGGAGAATCCGCGCTCTAGTCACTGCCCGGTGATCCGGCCGGGGCCGGCGCTGGGCTGCAACTTCTGCTGGAACACGATCGACGGGCATGGTCGGATTTTGCGGCGCAAAACCAAATACCACTGCCCGGAGTGCCAGACGAATTTATGCATTGTCCCCTGTTTCCAGGAGTACCACGAGCGGCTCAACAACGAGGCCGCCGCCACTGCCGGCGAGGCGCAGCTCAACAGCAGCGCCGTCAAAGGGTCCCCGGCCGGCTTGGCCCGGCCTTACACCAAAACCGAATCCATTTAAGGACCCTCACACACACACGCACACACGTTTGTATTTGTGGCACAGCGCGTCTGCGAAAGGCGCCTGTCAATTTGTCATTTGAAGCCGGGACGAGCGCACCGGTGGTGGCTCTTTTGTGTGCCCGGCAGGAGAAACATTTTTTAATTAATTTGCGGCAACGGGGGCACGAAATGTGCGGTTGCCTCAGCGCACAGTGGGGCGCTGGTCATTTGTTTTTGGTCACCGCGGTGAAGCGGTTTTTAGGGGCTGCCAAGCAGCCCACACTTTTTGTAGAGCGATATAAATATATATTTATGTACCTACGATATACAATATATATAGCGATATATGAACAATCAGGTGTGGATATCGTAGACGGTCGAGCTCGAATGCTTAAAGCCAATTAACTGTTAGACTCTTTTGATCGAGCATATATAAAGCTATATCTGTGTAAACCGAACCGATTTTTGTAGCCGCCAGTTTACTTAAGAGACCGGAGGACGGGGAGCTGCGCAGGCGCACGAGGGGCAGGAGCAGCCCATTTATAAGGATTATTGGAATATAAACTAAACCTGAAAACTGACCTAGTGTTTTTTACGTGTGTAGTATTGTGGATTAATCAAATATCGCGACTTTATGTGTGTCATTGCTGTTTTCTAACCCAAACACAAATGCAAAACAGGAACTTACTTATAGATAATATCTGGATATTTTTGAAATAAAACCATTTTTCGAGTGCGTCAGAAGTACAAAAGGGAGAAGAAAATTTGAGAAACCAATTGAGTGTACGAATTATGTAATCAAGTATTGAAGGAAATACAGAAAGTTACCATTGCCCAAGCATAGAGAATTTGAAATGCAAAATGTTTACCAATTGTGATTGACATCAGATTCTGTGAAATTGAGAAACAACTTTGTCCTCTCTCACTAGTTATTCGAAATAAATCATTTGTGTTTTGTATTATTAGCGTAATTGGTTTTATTTGCTCCTGCTAGATTTACTTCTTGGCCGGCTGGACCACCTCGGCTGGTGGGTTGGCGTTGCGGAAGTTGGGGAACTGCTCCCAGGGGGCCGACAAGTCGAACTTCCTAAACTCCTGGGCCAATTCCAGCGGCTCGCAGACCACCCGTTTCTTCTCGTCGTCGTAGCGCAGCTCCACGTAGCCGGACAGCGGGAAGTCGCGGCGCTGCGGGTGTCCCTCGAAGCCGTAGTCGGTGAGAATGCGGCGCAAGTCGGGGTGGTTGGCGAAGAACACTCCGTACATGTCCCAGATCTCGCGCTCGTACCAGTTGGCCGCCTTGTGCACCTCGTACACGGAGTCCACTGGGGTCAGCTCATCCGTGTAGGTCTTGACGCGGATGCGGGAGTTGTAGCGCAAGGAGAGCAGATTGTAGATGATCTCGAAGCGGTACTTGCGGCAGGGCACGTCCATGCCGGCAATGTCTACCAGATTGGTGAACTGGGCCTGGTGGTGGTCCTTGAGGAACTGCAGCACGGGCACCACACCCTCGGGGGCAATGAGCACCTCCAGCTCATCTCCGGCGGTCAGCTGAACCTTCTGCACGTACTTGGGCAGGCATTCGGCAACGTAGCGCCCAAAGTCCGAGAGGCTTGTGCGGGCGGCCTCGTCTGGCTTCCGGATAGTGGCTGCACGAACAAGGGTGCTGGTTATATAGAGGCTACATAATAATCAGAGCTACCTACGTTTCTCCGGGGCCTTGGCTTCCTCAGCAGCTGTGCTGGACATGCGAACAGCTCTGTTAACGGTGGGCACCACTGGGGAAGCAGAACTGGCTGTGTAACAGTTGGTTATACAATTGGGGGGCAGGGAATCTTACCATGCTTGGCGGTGAGTCCAGCCGAAACAATTCTGGCACCCAGATTCCTGATTAGGGCCGCCATCCGTATTATTTATGCTACAAAACTTTAATATTTTGCACACAATTAGTTTATGTAAGACTGAATCCGTTTGGTTCGCGAGCGAACTGGAACGAAGTGGAACGAACCACTTAATTGAACAGGCAACCCTATTTCGTTTCTCTGTTCGGATTTATTTACATATATTTTTTAAAACTAGATCGCTCGAAGTGTAAGTGTATTTCCAAGTGTTTCTCTTTTCCAAAAAGCATCCCTGATTCTGTTTAATTTTCCCTGCCATTGTACTGCCAGTTGGCGCGAACTCTCTATGCCCCAAAAATTAATATTTATTAATTGAATTTGACTGCTTGGAACTTATTAATAATTATTAATACATATAAAAAACACTTTAAAACGCTGCACAGCCTTTTATTCAATAGAAAAGGAAAAACTTCTGTCCTGTTAAGATTGTGGCAACTCTGCTTTCCATTGTTGTCGCACTTTGCAGAGGGTGACTCGGCCCGTTTGCCATTTCGGTCCAAAATCGCAGCGTTTCCATTTTGCGTTTCTGCGCGTTCTGATTTTCAGCCATTTGCATTTTCAATTTCATAGCGTTTCAGTGGAATTTAAAACAAAACAAACAACTGTCCCGGGCCGAAAATGGTATTATATCTGCTACTTTGACCGCTGTAACCACTTTCCTGACACACTCTAAATGCAGAACCACCTAAAATGGATGGGCCACTGCTCCACAATCATAGAC
>JBAMCP010002031.1:0-15672 GCA_037075105.1 Lissocephala sabroskyi
TAAAAAAGGTATACATGACCTTTGACCTATCACGCTTGGTTATCGAGTTATGATCGTTTGAAAATTTCCACCACGGCAATTTTTGGCACTGAGCTTCAGGCGATTGTTACTAGATGGCGCCACCACGGCCATTTTTGGCACTGAGCTTCAGGCGATTGTTACTAGATGGCGCCACCAATACTATAAATGGCCGTGGCAATTTGAATTGCGATTTGAAAATAGAAAATCTGCAAAAATGCCCACAATTGCAGATATTTGAAAAAGGATAATGCAGGATAATGTGAAATACGTTTATTAAAATATAGGTAGTATATTTGTGTAGGTACTAGGTGACTTATGGGTATTATCTACTGCCTATATATCCTTCCAAGCCCATTTATAAAAAGTTTTTATACCTCTACCCTAAGATTGTAAAAAAGCGTTTGAAAAAAAACATTAATCGAAGTATTGGTTGCGTGGGCTTTAAGCTTGAAAATAGTGATTTGAGACAGGAATAATCTGTGCAGCCGAACCCGTCGATCGTCCTGCCGGCCTTATTGTCTGAAACTCGTTGCGTTGCTTACATTTCTACGTTGGGCTTAATAATTAGATTGATTCCCTTACACACAAACAAAGCGACAAATGAGACAAATAATACTTGAATGGGGGGAACTATGAACAAATCATAAGAATGGATGAGTGCGATGAGAGCTTCCTTTTTGATTTGTCATTGGTTTGCTTCTGTCGATTGGCGAGTTTTGGGGCAATGAGGAGGCCACAACAACTGTGTGCTGGCGGACCAGAGTCCGCACTCTGAGAGGGGACAGGTCGGAGCGACTGCGGAGGGGATGGATCTTGAGGTTCTGGGCGAATTGCATGGTGGTGGTCACAGCTTTCATGTTGCTTAGGTGGCCTAGCTTTGAGGCTGATTTGAGAAGATTTGTGATGGCCGGCGGCTCGGCTGTGGCCATTGTGGGTCGCTTTTGGGCTGCTCCCCCGGTGCGGGTGGTCGGCCGTTTGTGAGCTCTTGAGTTGGAAGCCGTGGCCTCCTCCTTGTGTCAGCTGCCCTCGGTGGAGAGCTGCCTACGAATGTGGCTGTTCCAGCGCCAGGCTCGGACCTTTCCATCGCTGGTGGTGGGAGTTTACAGTGGAGCAAATGAAGTGCGTTTTATGATGGACAAGAAATGAAAAAGAGACAAACACATTAGAAGCAGAATGGGCGGTGATCAGATGAAGATTAGCAACAGCAAAATTAGGTGTAAATTAAAAAACTAATTTGATCAATCGGTTCTCGCTTTTGGTGATCGATCTTTTGGCCCACGAGCAGCCAATTGCCAAATATTCACATCGCCAGAGCTACACAAACGAGAAGAGATAAGACCAAGAATACAATAACCAACGGGCCAAGCTTTGGATGGAGCTCTGCCCTCCACCCAAGGCCTTTAAGGCAGTCGTGAGCTGAACGGTTCGGCTTACCTGGACGAGGTGAATATCCTTTGTCCACTGGCCGCCACATCCGTGAGCATCAGATCGGTCTTGACTTCGCCTAGGCTCTCGCAGGTGTTGACATTCCAAGCGCGTATAAGGCCGCCACGGCAGCCAGACAGCAGGACATCACCAGAAATGGCCATCGCAGAGACCCAGCCCTTGTGGGCGTTGTTGAGCGACTGCAAGCGAACATTTAAAAGCACATTAAACACCCACAAAAAGCAAGCCAAAAGGGGTCCTAACTCCTAAACGAATCCAATTAATTGGGTGTGGTCTCGGCCCGTTTTTCGCTATTCCTATTCGAATCGTTTTTGTCTTCGGGAACGCCTTTCATTTGCATGAGAGTTGCGAGGCATAAACGATGATTTTAAAAGCCAACAGACAGGACAAGACAGCCAGACGAGGGACAAGCACAATTGTATAATGCGGGCAAACCTGTTTGAGCTTTCCACTTTTGAGATCCCAGCGCTTGATGCCGGAATCGCGGCTGCCCGAAAACAACTCGGCCTCGTTGCCCACGGCATTTTGGGTGGTGACCAGCGCCTGGACGCCGTCGTAGTGCGGCGGCTCGAGATTCAGCAGGGGGGACACTACGCCTCCGCCTTGGGGCACGTCGAACACTTTGACGTAATGGTCTTTGGATCCAGTGGCCACGTAGTCGCCGCCGTTGCCGTCGTTGTGGCCCTGCCAGGAGGTCACGCACATCACAGCTGCCTGGTGGCCACCCGACAGTTTACCCACGCAGGTGATTCTACAAATATACAGAACATTAGACCCTCTGTCTTGCCAGAGATTAGCGGGTGTAAGCACTCACGTATTGAGATCCCAAATGCGGACTTTATCGGATGCCGCCACATACAAGTTGCCCGAGGAGGCGCCCAGGCACATGGCCGTGATCGGAGTCTCTCCAGGGGCCGTGCCGGTTATGTTGGCATTGCCGGACAGCAACAGGCCCGACGAGGAGATCGTCTTGATGGCCCGACTGTTGCTGGTGCGCAAATCCCAGACACGCACATACGGCCCCGAGGCCGAGAAGAGCAGGCCACTCACAGGGTCGTTCTGAATGGCAATCACCGGGCCCGGGTGGCTGGCCAGGCAATGCTGGGCAGTCTCATGGGAGAGATTCCAAACCTTCACCGTGCGGTCGGCGGCCGCCGTGAACAAGGTGTCCCCGTGGACCTTAATGGCCAGCACGGAGTTGTTGTGCCCACTCACCGTGTGGGTGCAAAAGAGCGGGTCGCTGATGCGGATCTGTGAGAAGAAGTTTGAATTTAGAGACAGGCTTCTTGGTGAAGAAGTGGGGGACTCACCTTGCCCGTGTATTTCTGGATGCTGCCGCCTGGCGATGGATCCTGATTGCCCGCCCCCAGGCGGGAGAAGACATCACTGCTGCTGGCCAGACTGGGATCCTCGCGGGAGGCCAGCCTGTGGTAGGTGGGCGGCGATTGGGGCGCTGCCTCGCTGCCGTTCTCAGGGCTTCTCGGTGGGTAAGTTTATGGCAATGAAGCGGTTTAGGTGGTGAGGTTTATTAGTGGGTTTAGGGAGAGGCAATGGCAAGTCGACAGTCCACGTTTAGTAGATGCAAAAACAAAAAGCATAAATCACACAGATTATGATTACTTTCGAATGAGAAACATTTCAAGGTCTTTAATGTGCGTGTTAAGGAAGCTACAACAAAACTACAAAGCGCAATTGAAAGCAACATTAAATGGCACACAAATCAATACTAAAGGGAGTTTAAAAAGCGTTCGAGACTTACGCGTCGTTAGTGAGGCAGCAACTGCCCAACAAAAAAGTCGAGCTACCTACTCTGTCAGTTCTCTTAAGTGCTCATCGTTAGCAATTAAATTAGTACAACAACAAAAAAAAAGAGGTTAAGAACTCAACATGCCAGAAACGATTAACAAACTGAAGATCAAGTAAATCAACGACAGATTCTCTTTAATCTGCAAGGGCATCGAGAGTTACAACGAGTTGAGAAAGTGAACTGAGTGTTTTGTGGTCGCCGTGAATTCCCTTTTGGATTTTAGAGACTCAACTAAATGAAAACAACAGAAAAATTAAGGAGAGTAAATAAAAATCCTACGCAATAAATAAAAAAACAAAACTAAGACCCTTACCCTGCTCAAGGGTACAGGGTATCAAATCAAATAGGACAGTGCGGAGGGAGGAGAAAGTCACACAAAAATTAACAAAATCTCCAGACTCTCATCAAGTCTGTCGTTTTATTTTCTGTGCTCTCAGTACAAAGGTCCGATTCACTTACAATCCCGAGGAGTTCTTGTTCGAAGTCGAGCGCCGCACCAGTCGCGGCGACTGGGCCAATGAATTGTTGTTCGCAGCCGCAACGCTTTTCTTGCTCGTCTGCTGCTGCGTCTGCTGCGATTGCCTGCAACAAAAAGAATCAATCAGCTGACGAACTTAAAAGATCGACTCGCGGGCTACTCACTTCAGTGATCCTGGCGCACTGGGCACCCGCATCAGGGGTATAAAGTTGCGATTCATTGGCTCGTGTTGGGTGTATGAACGCGTCATGGCATCGGTCTGGGAGAAAACCTTATCAGCATATCAAAAGTGTCTAAAAGGGATGGGATGTCCTACCTGTTTGTGGCTGTCTCCATCGCCGAAGAGTAGGTCCTGCCGCCTGGCAGTTCGTCGGCGCACTTTGGGGCTCTTCTCGAGCGAGCTGATCGGTTTGAAATAAAATAAATAATAAACTACAATTGCGGGTGGGTTCTTGAGAAGCTAAGCATCCGCGAAACTGCAAACGGTTTCGAACGAATGGTTGCTTGTGGCGTAAACTTCATTTCTTTTCAATAAAATCGCGAGTCCGGTGTCTTTTCTTGCAACATGGAAAAGTACAAAGAAACAAAAGTTAAACTCTGCAGAAATCATAAAAACTATCCAACTCTTTTGACTGAAAGAGAAGCTAAAGAAGGTTATAATCAGAGAACCTCAATCGCAAAGAACTAAAGAGATTTTAAACCGATTTCAAGTAGAAGAAAAGAAAAGAAACTAGATATTGAGAAATGAGGAATGTCTTATAAAATCTACAGGTTTCGCCTCTCCTGCGACTTCTTGTGGAGATCTTAATGCAATCGATCGATTCGGCTAAGCGTGAATGAAGTGAATGCTTGTCTATTCTTGGAAGAGTCTATTATATGTTCTATACAAGAAAGTGTCTAAAATACCCTCGGAAATCATTATTGTTGCCTCCCCAGACCGATTTTAATGTGGAACTGAAGGAAGTAAGGATTAACATCTTAAATGCGATTGCTTTACTCTCCCCAAAGTCTGTGTAGGAAAGCCAATCGCCCTACAACCCTTGCCACAAAATGGAAAATACCGATTTCTGGGAACTTGAACTCTTAACTTCTGAAGGATAAACTCAGGAGTTGATGATTGGCCATCGACATTCAACCCTTAACCTTTAAAGCCGAACGCACATGTAAGATAGCGAATCCTTTGATCTTGAACTCTTCACTTCAAATGGATAAACTTAGGTGTGGATCTCCATTTAGCCCTTAACCTTGAAAACCGAACGCACAAAATGTTATACACCGAATCCTGCGACCTTGAACTCTTAACTTCTAATGGATGAACTCACGTGTCGATGGTTGGCGCTGGCGAGGAGCTGCGACTCTTTTGGGGGACCAAATCGCTGAGGGAAGCGGGATCCAGCAAATCGTCCTGTGGAATGTCGTAGGTTCCATTGCTGATGAGCGACTTCTGCGAGTCGCTGCGCTGCAGATTGTTGGCATTGTTGGCGCCCTCGAGCTGCAGGGACTCGAACAGATCCGAGATCTGCACGTTTGTGTTCTGGGACAGGAAATGCTGCAGCAGCTGCTGCTGGATGCCGCTCTCCTGCTGGGCCTCTTTAAGCAGAGCCTCGTGCTCCTGCAGGCGGCTCTCCGTGAGCGCCGAATTGCAGGACATCAGAATCGCATTGTCCGACAGCCTTTGCAGCAAATATTTGGCCTCTTCCACGGTGGTCACATTGTCCAGAAGACTGTTGATTTTGTGGGCATCGTTTTGCACAGAGTCCTTGCCCTCCTCGAAGTCCATGATGGCCTGCTGCACATGCTCAATGTTCTCCTGGACGTAGCTGATGTTGGTCCTCAGGTTGTCCTCCTCGTTGGAGTCCTCGCCGGAGTTGTCGCGGCTCTGCAGGGCCTGGAGCTCGCGGTTGAGTTGCTCGCGCTCCTCCATCAGCCGCTCCAGCTCCTTTTCCAGCTGGGTGATCAGCTGCTTGTTGCGGGCCGCATGGGTGATGGTGCGGGTGAGGTTTTCCCAGCGTTGGTGGGCAGATCGAGTGTTCAAGTTGGCGTTCTTCTCGTTTTTCAGCGCTATGCGGCCGGCGGCTTTTTGGCTTAGGTTGCCACGTTGGCTCCTGCGGAGAGCGGAGACCTCTTCGGTCTTGCGCTTCAGGATCTGCTCTTTGGCATTCATTTTGGCCTGCAGGGAGAGCACAGCGTTCTGCTGGCGGCGCTGCTCCTTGCGCAGCTGCGCGATTTCCCTGGACTTTTTGGTATCTTCCTCTTTGTGACGGCTTATTTGCTCCGAGATTTTCTTCATCAGCTTCACCTAAACCAACGAGACAGAGGACATTCGTGAGCAAACTTTAAAACAATTCTGGAATATGTTCCTTTCCATAAAAGTTGCGGTTAAATTTAATAAAACGAACCACAAGTCAACGGCAAGGGAAACCAAAGAGAAAATCACTTCTTTAGATTAATGTAATTAATTTTATTTAAGTTTAATTAATTTTATTTATTGAATTAATTAAAAAGGACCCACAATTTGGTTAAATTTTCAATGAATTTGATATCTGCCAAAAGATTACTTGCATTTTTTGATCGCGGGCACCTGACTGAAGGTCCAAAGCAATCGGGGGAAAAAGAGATTTACGAAAATAACCTTTCCAATTTTAACGTTTAAATTTAGAAGTGTTTTGGGGTCTAAGCAAGCTTAAAGCCGGACAGACAGCTGGGCAGACAGCCAAACACTCAGTGGGACAAAAAACGAGATAGACAGCAGGCTGAGCCGCATTGAAACAGAACGGAGAAGGAGAAGGAAAGGGTCAGATTGAAGAAGGCCAAGCAGGCAGTTGAGCAAATGGGCACCATAAGGTGGGCGGGAGTTCGCCCAGAAAGTGAGCTGGCCAAACAGGGAGACGGACAATGAGACAAGGGTGAAGGCGAGGTTAAATGAGTCGAAAAGACTAACCGACAGACAGTTAAGAAGCAAATGGAAATGACGAAAAGACCGAATGAAACTAAAGAACAAAAGGACAAACCTACTGGGCAATCGGGCACTGGCGCAGACGGACTGGAAATGAATGCTTGCGGCAAAAAAGGAACTGAGTTCAGTTTGTGGCAGGGGGCACATGGACAAAGGACCTACAATTGGGCTGATGGACAGGCCTAATTGCAAACAAACCGACGAATTGTTTGAGATTTATTTCAAGCCTCTCCAAGATCCCAAATAAGCCTCCGTTCATACACCCTCGCATGTTTAAAGTTCGCTTGTTAACTGGTCCAAACTAGAGAGATTCGTTTCCTACCTTGCTGCTTTTGAGGTCGCTGAGTTCCGCCCGCAGATTTTGGAGTTTAATCTCCTGCGCCTTGAGGTCTCTCTGCTGGCGAATGTGCTCCCGCTGGGCGTGCTGAAGCCTCTTCAGCTCACGCTGCATGTCGCCCAGTTTGCGCTCGAACTCGGCCTTGACTTTCTTGGCGCCGTCTCTCGACTGATTGGAAACTGAAACGAAAGGCAACAATTAAAAAGGCATTCGTATAACAAAAGCCAGCAAAGCCTACCCATGTTGGCCAGGACCTCGTCGCGCTCCTTCTGCGTGTTGGATATTTTGCAATTTAATACTGTTAGTTTCTCTTCGTAGTGCTGGCGCATGATCTGCATGCGCTGTTGTGACAACTCCAATTGTTCGATTAGCTTCGTCTTGATCTCAATGTCCGAGTTAATGTCGTTCAGATCAGCCTCCATGGCATTGGCTGTAAAGGGTAATTAAAGGATAAGTCGGCCACGTTTTTTGTGCTGCGCGATCCATGCTTACTTTTCTCATCGCCCTCCGAGTCGCTTTCGCTGTCGGACAGCTCAGCCTCGTCCATTTCGATATTGTCCTCGGGGCCGCCGGGCAAGGAGCGCGACATGAGGAGCTCGCGCTCCTTTTCCAGGCCCCGCTTGGCAATGCTTATGATGTCGCTGGGGTCCTCGTAGACCGGCTTGGCCGCACGCGGCGAGTTGTTCGTTGAGTTGGCCTTCTTCAGCTGCTGGTACATTTCCTCGGACTCAATCAGTTTGGCCTGCAGTTTCTCGATTTCGCACAGATATTTGCCCACAATGTTCGTGACCGAGGCGTCGGAGAAGTCCTCACACGACCACTGACTGGACTCCTTCTCCAGCTTCAGCTGGGCATTGCGTTCGGAGAGAATATGGATGGTCTCCTGCATGGACTTCAATCGCTGCTGCAGCCGCTTGTTGTCCGCCAGCAGCATAGCGTTCTCGAAGAAAGTGTCGGAGACGGCGGTGTTGCCATCCTCGTCGACCAGACGCTTGCCTTGCTTGTACTCCAGGACTTCCAGCTGGAGGGCTGCGATTTCTCGCCGCAGCTGGGAAATCGTACGCGAGCTTTGGTCCTGATTGATTTGCACTTTGTTCTTGATGTTCCGGGCCCGGTTGGCGTACTTCAGCGTGTTCAGCGTCTCCATAAAGTCCCGGTCACTGGGCGAGACACAGGCAATCATCAGGGTCTGGCTGTTGCCGCCCAGCGAGTCCTGCAGCAGCCTGGTCAGCTTCGAGTCGCGGTAGGGCACGTGGGTGGCCCTTTTCGACTTGTCGCCCAGCGCGGAAATACAATTGCCGAGGGCCAGCAGGCCGCAGTTGATGGAGATGCCCTCGCGGGCCCTGTCGCCGGTGGCCAGGGTCCTCTTGAGCCTTTCGGAGCCTGCCAAGTCGACGAAATGGAACTTCGAAGTCAGCGTTTCCAAGTCGTTGTCTGTGAAATTGTTCTCCGAGGCCAGCACGCGCTGTCGGCGTATTAGGATGGTAAAAAGAGCATGAGAACGCGATGACTGATCGTTCATTTTGGTGGACGCTGTGGTGCGGGCCAATGCTCCTTGCTGCAAGTACCTGAAAACCACAGAGGATTAAAGAGGATTCAAGGATTGGAACCTGAACTTTCTACTCACTTGAGGGCATCCTGGGGCTCGTGGATGGGCTTGATGGTGGCTCCGGCCACCGAAATCTGCCCGTGGTTGCTCTCGTGGATTTTGAAGTTCTTGCCCTTGTTGTTGTAAGGATCCAGCAGGTCAATAATGTCCTCGTTGTACAGCTCTATGAACTGCACGGCCACACTGAACTGGGCATTGGCCCCGGCCGTTGTATTGTCCTCGTCCGACGAGCCCTGCATGCTGTCGATGCCCGCAAACAAGTGCCGCACGGCCCGCGGTATTATGCCCAACTGGTGGTCGCTGAACGTGTGATCGAAGCCCGTGCCCATTGTGTAGGTCTTGCCCGAGCCCGTCTGCCCGTAGGCCAGGACCGTGGCATTGTAGCCATGCAAGGCGCCCTCAATCAAGCGATCCACGCATTCCGAGTAAATATCACACTAAAATGGGAAGGGCAGGTATTAGATAAGGATGAATTTGTTGTCTGCTTGAAATACGCACCTGATTTGAGTTGACATCGTAGACGTAATCGAAAGTAAAGGCCTTGTCAGAGCCAAGAATAATCTGTGGCTCCTCTGGGGTTACTGTGGTGCAAATTCTGCACATGTCGATGAGTTCCCTGGAGTTTTGCGGGCGGATTCTGCGGGTAAATCAGAGAGAATGACTAACTAAATCAATGCGGTTGATTTTGATTGACTCACCGCACAGCCACGCGGACCGAGCAGTCCTTGTCGCCCAGGTCGCTTTCAGCTAGCATGGCTTTCTAAATTCCTTGTGTTTTTGAGTACAAAAATAATTGACTGACAATTGGCAGGTAGAGAAAACTTGTTGGTGTATTTTCCAAAGCGTCTTAAAAGTCTTCAAACTGAATCATGATTCCATCCGGCTCCTGCAAGCGTTGTCCGTTGGCTCTGAAAAAAATCAACATGAAGGTCAAAAACGCGGATAAGACTGGCCAGCAATATAAAAGCAAACATGCAGAGCGGCGGAAATTTTACTGTCAATCTCAATAACCTTTTGACCACGGTGCGCAACACACTAAAACATGTTTTAGCTGTTCGTAAGTGTGTGTGTGCGCGTCTGTGTTCGGTTTTGTTGTACATTTGAGGTGATTTCGTCGACATTGCTTTATTATAAACAAATTCAAACACAAACAACACACACGCACACTCACAGTAACACTCGCCCGAAGCCAGTAAGCTGTTGTTATTGCTTATTAGTTCATGGGCACAATTTTTGGTTATTGTGTCATCCTGAGCAGCAGCAGGTTTTGGCTTTTCGAGGTGGGTGGGTGTAACGAGCGTTGAACGCGCACAAGGATGAATTTATTGATTCACCGACAGCCGAATGGGCTTATTCATTAGAGCAAACACCAAAAACGTCCGCGCACAACCAACCGGGTTTTGGGGCTCCGAGTCTGGGGCCTGCAAATTTTGCGGTGGTGTGTGTGCGCGTGTGTAGGCGTGAAAAAAGACATCTGCTCGGCGGAACGATTGTGGAGGGTGTGTTTGGTGGGTTTGAGGTTTTAATTACCGTTACTTAGTATTTATTAAGGACGACGTTTGCAGTCCGCATTTAATTTTTGCTTGCTCTTTCAATTCTGGTTAAAAAACTCCGACACAGTCAGCTGGCAGGTGAACAACTAACAGGTGAACCGGTTCGGAACTGACACGCGGTGTTCACTCGAGCAGCGTTGCCAGATCTACTGTGGTATCATGCAGTATCGGTATCGGAACGTGTTCTTTTATGCAATCCAAATAGCCGGTGCCGTTTTTGCTGCTTTTCAGTCACAACTTTTAAGTTAATTCGAGAACAAAAAATTCAAAATTTGTAATATTTTAAGCCCGGTTGACTTTAGTTGGCCTTCTGAACTAAATTGAATAAATTGCAGCCATTCGATTGCGCAGCATCAGTATCATCGTCATCGAAATCGAATGATTCGCGTATTTTCTCGCTCGCTGCGGATCGGCTTGAAATCTTTAAGTTTGAGGCAGTATTCGCAAAGTAAGTCAAATTAATTTTTTCCTACAAGTTATATAAGTTCACTGTGACTGATTTGTGTGCGACAGTTCTCCCACCCGCTGTGGCCATAATGCAAGAAAAATTCGACTACCCCATCGCCCGCAAGGAGGAAGGCATTTCCGACGATTTTCACGGCACCGTTGTCAATGACGTTTACCGCTGGCTGGAAGACCCCGATGCCGCCGAGACCCAGAAATACGTCGACGCCCAGAACAGCATTAGCCAGGTGTGTAAGCTGCATTCGTGGTAGTGGTTGCAATTTCAACCGGTTTAAAACCAAAACGCATTCCAGCCTTTTCTCGAGAGCTGTGACAAATGGAAAAAGTTCAACGCCAAACTAACCAAGCTCTGGAACTACCCCAAATATGGCTGCCCCTTGAAGCAGGGAAAGTTCTACTATTACTTCAAGAACACCGGCTTGCAGAATCAAAGGTAATGGGTAAAATATCTCTTATATAGGGAACGATATTTAGAGCGTGGAAACCTGCGCAGTGTTCTGTACCAGCAGGAGTCCTTGGAGGGCGAGAGCAAGGTCTTTTTGGATCCCAATGGCCTGTCCGAGGACGGCACCATTGCCTTGACCCAGAAGGCCTTCTCTGAGGACGGCAACTACATGGCCTATGGGCTGAGCGAGAGCGGCTCCGACTGGATTAAAATCCGCATTCGCAACACCGAAACCGGCAAAGACTTCGAGGAGGTTCTCGAGAAGGTGAAGTTCACCGAAATCTCCTGGACCAAGGACAACAAGGGCTTCTTCTACGGAGTACGTAAAGAGATTCCCAAGCCATACAATGGATTCTTTTAATAGAAGTCTTTTCGCAGAGGTACCCCGACCAAGACGGCAAGACCGACGGCTCGGAGACCAAGCAAAATGAGAACCAGAAGCTGTACTTCCATCGCATTGGCGAGAACCAGGACAAGGACGTCCTGGTGGCCGAGTTCCCAGAGAATCCCACTTGGCGCATGTAAGCATTTCTGCCTCTTCAAAAAACCGGCTCACTTTAATTTGCTTTCTGCATTTTCCAGCCAATCTGAGGTCTCGGACTGCGGAAAATACCTGATCATGGCCATCGTGAAGGACTGTCGGGACAATATCGTCTACTATGCCGATTTGGAGCCCGGCCAGGACATCACTGGCAAGCTGACGGTGAAGAAAATCGTCGACAAGTTCGAGTCCGACTACGACGTGAGTTTGCCATTCCTCGGAATGTGAAAGCGCATAATCCGTCCTGTTTTATTCTCCCCACAGTACGTGACCAACGACGGATCGAAGGTTTATTTCCGTACCAACAAAAATGCACCCAACTACCGGGTGATCGTCATCGACTTTGAGAACCCGGCCGAGGAGAACTGGGCTACTCTCGTCAAGGTACGTAGCGCAGCAATTTTGTTATCTGCCTGCGGGCAGGGCCCGTCTGGATATCAGATTACAGCCCCCCAGGGAGATATCTTATCGCAGTGCCCATAAAAGCCTTGCTAAGCGAGTTTCTGGTTGCAGGAACACGAGAAAGATGTTTTGGATTGGGTCAAGTGCGTCGACGAGGACAAACTGCTGCTCTGCTACATTCGAGACGTGAAGGTAAGGGGAGAAAAAATGTGTACGTACCTTTTGAGATCCTGAGATGCAATCGTCTTTTGTAGAGCATTTTGCAAGCGAATTCGCTGAAGAGCGGCGAGTTGATCCGTCAATTCGATCTGGACATTGGCACAATCGTGGGCACCTCGGGCAAGAAGAAGTATTCGGAGATCTTCTACAACTTCTCGTCGTTCCTGGTGCCGGGCACCATTTACCGCTATGACTTCAAGGAGCCCGAGGAGAAGCCGAAGGTCTTCCGCGAAATCAAGCTCAATCTGGACGGCTTCCGCCAGCAGGACTACAGGGTCGAGCAGGTCTTCTACAGCAGCAAGGACGGCACCAAAGTCCCCATGTTCATTATCCGCAAGAACCGGGACAACATCACGCCGCGTCCCTGCCTCCTGTACGGCTACGGTGGCTTCAACATCAGCATGCTGCCCGCATTCGGAATCACCGGGTAAGTAGCTTGCTTGCCTTTGATTTCGCAGGCTAATCTCTTATAATCCTGCCAGGCTGATGTTCATCGATACTTTTGATGGAGTGCTGGCCTATCCGAATCTGCGCGGGGGCGGCGAATACGGCGAGAAGTGGCACAACGGCGGCCGCCTGCTGAACAAGCAGAACGTCTTCGACGACTTCCAGGCCTCGGCCAAGTACTTGGTCGAGAACAACTACACCACCAAAGATCGCCTGGCCATTCAGGGCGGCTCCAACGGAGGACTCCTGGTCGGCGCCTGTATAAACCAAAGTCCCAACTTATTCGGCGCCGCGGTGGCCCAAGTGGGGTGAGTGTTTCCCTTAGTCCTGCCGCTTATTCTGTCTAACTGCCTCCTCCCAGGGTCATGGACATGCTGCGCTTCCACAAGTTCACCATTGGCCATGCTTGGTGCTCGGACTATGGGAATCCCTCGGAGAAGGAGCATTTCGACAACCTCTACAAGTATTCGCCCCTTCACAATGTCCACTCCCCCGACGCCGCCGACCAGGAATATCCGGCCACGCTGATCCTCACTGCCGACCATGATGACCGCGTGAGTCCGCTGCACTCGCTGAAGTTCGCAGCCGCTCTGCAGGAGGCCGTGCGCTGCTCGGACTTCCAGAAGAATCCGCTGCTTTTGCGTGTCTACAAGAAGGCTGGCCATGGAGCCGGCAAGCCGACGTCCAAGAGGATTGAGGAGGCCACTGACATTTTGACTTTTATGTACAAGAGCCTGAACGTGGACACGGTGAACCTCTAAGATTTTGGAGAGCTGCTTCCGATCCGACGGGCATTTATGAATTTTGTATGAGTTTTTCGTATTAACCAATAAAGAGCATGAATACTGCAAGTGTGGATCCTGATCCTGTTGAATCGGTGATTTTATTGATCCATAGTTTTTGAATTAAAAATTATGTTGGAAACGGCAACTCAGCGTTGAGTTTGTGAATTACTTTTCCTCAGGCTTGCTGAACACGAAGGTCAAGTTGCATTTACCGCAGTAATGACGATCCTCGTGGGCAGCCATGAAGACACCAGCGCCGCAGTTCTCGCTGGGGCACTCACGACGCAGACGGTGAATCTTACCGTTCTCGTCAACCTGGAACCACAAAAATGCAGTCATTAATTTCAATTTCAAAATCAACAAAAACAAACGAAAAAACAATAAAGGAACTTCTCTGTTGAGGAGGACGAGTTGGGGGACGTTGAATCTCAAGTCAAAGACAGGCCAAGATCAAGACTCAAGAATTCCAAGAACAGATCAATTCTCCTTTAAAGTTCGTATCGTTCTTTCTGAGTTTCAGAATAACAAGTGCGATTTTATACCTTGTAGTACTTGAGGACAGCTAGCTTGACCTTCTTCCTCTTGTGCTTGATTTTCTTGGGGGTAGAGTAATTCTTCTTCTTGCGTTTCTTGGCACCACCACGCAGGCGGAGCACCAAATGCAAAGTGGACTCTTTTTGGATATTGTAGTCGGACAGAGTGCGACCATCTTCCAATTGCTTGCCAGCAAAGATCAGACGCTGTTGATCTGGAGGAATTCCTTCTTTGTCCTGGATCTTGGCTTTGACATTTTCGATAGTGTCCGAGGGTTCGACCTCAAGAGTGATGGTCTTGCCCGTTAGGGTCTTTACGAAGATCTGCATTCTGGTCCTCTGTCACCAAGCACTGCAAGAAACAGAAGAAAACATTCAATTAATTACAGAAATGAACAAAGTTTCAGTAGCTAAAATTTAAACACGATTGTATTCCTTTTCAGTCTCTTAATCGACTGCTTGTATTTTTATTAATTGAAGGCCAGGTCAGGTCCAACTCTGCTTAAGCTAATTACATTTAGGAAGAGGTACACAATACGAGAGGAAAGATTTAAACGAGGAGCACTGCGTTTATGACTCCATCGTTTTCTGGATTGTTTGTAACCTGGGCGTATTTGCCCCACACCACTTTGCCGGTCTGTGTGACCAAGCCGAGCTCGGAAATGTTGACTTCAATCACGGTACCCTTGGTGATCACGCCCAGGGAGGTGAACATGGGCGAGCTGGGGTTCTTTTTCACTCCAATGATGGGCAAGTGGAAGGTGGCTTTGAGTTCCGGATGTGTTACGTGGGCCTTTTTCATGCGCAGCGCCATGGGGCGTATAAAACGTTCGAACTTTGGAGGCTTGCGTGTGAAGTTCTCGCCAACGAAGGTGACTTTGGTGACCATGCGTTTCCAGGCCTTGCGTTTGGTCTTGCCGGTTTTGAGAACCTTGAAGACCTCGGCATCGGACTGGGCACGGACTTTGGGAATGGGCACATCCCATTTGCCGGCCTTTTCCTTGCGTTTCTGCTTAATCATGTTCGAGAGGACCTTGGCACTGGACTGGATGCCTCTGTCCAGAAGGTAGTGGGGCAGGGCGCCATCTTCAACCTTCTCTTCTTGTTTCTTGACCTTCTTCTCTTCATGGGCCTGGATCTTCTTTTTCATTTGGATCTTTTCATTGCGGCGCTCCTTGTTGAAGAGTTTGGCCTTGATGCCGCGTAACTTGCGAGCCTTGCGGGCGCGTTCTTTGGGAAGACGAGCTTCCTTCTTGCGCTTACGCTCCTCGTAATCGAGCCGCCGACCGTACAGCTTACGGTGGCGCTCCATGTACTCGTTCTGCGGCATGTTGGTGCTGTTTTATTTTTGGCGAACCTGCAAGCAAACAGAGTGAGAACGTCAATTTAAAAGGATGGCAAAATGTGAGCACTCGTCAATCTCAGAAAAACCGCATTACGAACTACACAAAAAATCAGAAAGACTGCATGGCGGTCCCTGCGAGCACCCAGCATGCGTGCGTGCGTGTGTTTATCGCGAAATGCACGTCTTTCTGAATATTACAAATGCCACATTTTGCAACTTTATTCAACTTACCTTTTATCTCACAATTTCGATTTATAATTGTGGTCACACAACTCGGTAATAC
>JBAMCP010002033.1:0-15664 GCA_037075105.1 Lissocephala sabroskyi
GCCTTTAGTTTCGCGACAATGAGTTTTCTTCCCCCAAATCGGTCATTTTGCCCAGTGTGCGTCGCCGCCTCCGGTGATTTTCACCTTCGCCAGCTGCTTTTCGAAGCCGGTGGCCTTGGCTATGATCTCACTGATGTGCTTGGCGAATTCCACGCCTTTTAAGCGGGTGCCCATTGCTTAAGAAATTTACAAATATTACGACACGCGCTCGCGGCCAGCGAACAGCTGTTGGTGGGAATTATCGATATATTCGATTTTATTCGCTTATTCCATATCAACAAATTTGGTTTGCCCGCCCGTGGCGATAACGCGGCCGTCGCTCTTTCGCCGCAGCACGCATTCGATGTAGGCGAGTTTGCGTCCCGCCCTCACCGTGTTGGCGTCCACTTCGATCACGTCACCGGGCTTAGCGGCAGACAAATAGCTGACTTGAAGATTGGTGGACACGCCAGGATGGGCGCCTTTCGTCATTAACGCATAGGTGGTCACGTTGTCCAGAAGGGTGGCCGTCAGTCCTCCGTGAAGGGTACCCTGGCGATTTAAGTGCTCCTCGGCGACAGTAAATTCACCCACGCAGCGGCCTTCGCCGCCGCCCGTTACAGTAAACTATCGAAGAAAAACGTATCGAGTAATCGAAGTTTACATAATTTTACACAGCTGATTGTCAGGCGTCTGCGTGAAGTTCGTCGGCATTTAAGTGTAACTTTCGCGTGAAAAGCTAAACAAAAGCCAAAATTCAACTCACAATTTGAGTAACGCGATCGAAACCTTTCGTCTTTGACATATATTCGGCCACTTGCTTCATAAATTCGACTCCTCTCTTCGCGGCTGCCATCGTGCTTAGAACCCCAGACAAGTTTTCCCCTCAAGATGACGAAAGCGACTGAAGAAACTAAGTGCCAGACGATAACAACCAAGGTGAGTCGGCAATTATAAAATCAGCGCTTTTATTGTTGGATAATTAACTCTATCGGCAACGTTAAAAGTCCATCGTGTTCTTGATTTTGTTGTGATCACTCCGTTCGCCGTAGAGTTGCCGCCTATCCAACCATCTAAGCGTGGATAATTACTTAATTTGAATACCATTTATAATTTAAGGCGAAGATCGTATTCCGCCGTGATAATGTGCGTGATTTCTTGCTGGACAAGCTGCCCGCGTTCAAAGTAAATGCCAAGTTAAATTACCATATGCCCTTCCCTATCGTCTGCACGGGCAACGTGCAAAAAAACTTCAGATCGACTTCAGCCGCCTGCTGTACAATATTTGCAATATCCTGAAGAAGCAGCATTGGAGCCTGAAATCAACGTTCTTATGTATTTTATCTTGCTCGGCTTGCCCGATTTAAATGTAGAGACGCTTACCGCCAGCCCTGACGATTTAATGAAAAGTATCGGGAAAAATTACTTATCGAGTAATCGGAATCTATGTAAATTCCAGCAGCTTCTTGGCTGGCGTTGTTGTGAAATTTGCCGGTAATTTGGACATAAATTTTACGTGGTAAACCAAAACCCGAGATAACTATTCACCACCATTTAAAAAACGCTATCGAAACCAGTTAATAAAGCCCCATAACCGACCAGTTGATATAGAATTCGACGCCCCTCTGCGAGGCAGCCATTGTGCACAAATTGGACAAAATTGCTTTTCAAGATGACGAAAACACCTGAAGTCGAAGCGCACAATGCTGTCCAAGGCGAGAACAACACAGGTGAGTTCGAATTAATAAAATAAGTGTTGTAATTTTGACCCAATTTACGCTATCAGCGATGTCGGACGTCCATCGTGTTTTTTGTTTTGTTGTGCTCGCTCTGTTCGCCGAAGAGTTGCCGCAGGGTTGCTGCCTTTTCAGACATTTGCAAGCCTTGCGCGGTCGATTTTAAATGTTCTAAATTATTTCAGGTGGTGTGAAGTTCCTGCCGCTGACGAAGATCGAATTCCGCCAGGACAGCGTGCACGATTTTGTCTTGGACTCGGTGGACGGCAACTCCATAGCGTTGCTGGGCTCACTCAACGAGCTGTTCACGCTGGAGATAAACGCCCAGATTAACTGCCATGTGCCCTTCCCCTACACCTGCGCCAACTTCGTGCACAAGAACTTCAGGCGGCCCCTGAGCCAGTGCACAGCCAAGATCGACTTCATCCGGCTCTACGAGAACTGCAATGTCATGGAAAAGCAGCAATTGGGTCTTGAACCAACTTACATGGCGCTTTGCTCGATAGACTGCCCCAATCCCAAGGTAATAGCCGCCAGCTGGTCCCCCCAAAACCTGCCCAATGGCAACCGCCTGCTGGGCCTGCTCGACAGTCAGGGGGAATTCCTGCTGCTCCACAAGATGACCAAAGAGAAGAAATGGCATCAACTCAACGACCTCGACGTTCCCTGCCTGCTCAAGGAAACCATTCTGCCGCCGTATGAAATTCCCATATGCGAAATCGACACTTTTCCCAAGTTCCAAAGCTTCATGGATCGCATGTGGATAACAGCGTTTGCCTGGCGGGCCACCTCATCTGTCCACGAGCTGCTGGTGGCCACCGCCGACGGAGGAATCATTACCATGCAGTTGAGCTCGGATGCTCGGCAGTTGCTGGTCCATCGCCGTTTTGCCAGCGACCTGGGGCGCATCTGCTTCATCCGCTGCTTTGGGAAGTTCCTGCTGGCCGGCGACACCAAGGGCCTGCTCCATTTGTACCAGCAGAGCGAGGACGAGGCGGGCCTGCGGCTGGTCAAGCGGCTGTGGGAGCGAGCCGACCGAATGGGCGTCCAACTGGCCGAGATGACCGACTGCCCGGAGCTCAGCTGCCATTACATAGCCTGTGCCAAAGGCGGGCACTTCCTGGTCTGGGCCATGCCGCGCTCCGTGGAGGCAAACTGGCTCGACTCTCGCCTGCATGTGGGTGGCATCAAGATCCTGGGTGAGTTCAAGTCCTTTTTCCGTCCCGCCGAACCTCTCTAACTTTTGTATCCTTTCAGCGTTTGCTCCTCGCAGCGATCGCAGCTTTGTGGTGGTCACCACGGGCCCGCAGCTGTTCAGCGTTGGGATTTCGCATAATGGTGAAGGCCTGGGCTTGAACAAGGACTCCATTGAAGCGGAGGACTATTACAAATACCAGATCCTGGGCCTGAGCATAAGCAGGAACAAGAATCTGCTCAGTTTGCTTACCTACCGCAATCAACTGGCTTTGGCGGCCGAAACCGCCACCCGCCAGTTGGCCCACGTCCATGTGGGTGTCCTGCAGGACACTGACACGTTGGGCCTGCTCCATGGCAGCTTGGAGCGGAATTTGAATGCAGCATCATCTGATTTCCTGGACCTCGTGGCGGGCATTCGTATGGAGATCTTCCAATTGCAAGATGTGGCAAAGTACAAGGACTTTTTGTCCTGGGAAGGCTGGTCTGCGGGAAATCCCGCCAATGAGAAGCAACTCCTGCCACTGCAGCTGAAATACCTCGTCCTGGATGCCTTCATCCACCGGCAGCACAATCAGCTGCAATTCAACGCCGAACTGGCGCAGTTCACCCAGAAAATGGAGGTCCTCCAGGCGCTTCTCGTCCTTGTACATATACTTCTCCGCCTGCAGTTCCTGAGCAGCGTGGAGAAGCGAACTGAATTCCAAACCCAAGCCTACGGGGCGATGCTCCGCGAGAGCAGGCGTCTCGGCCAGCATTGCGACAAGGAAGGACCAAAGGACTCAGCTCAGGGAAGCCCTCTGCCAGCCATTGAACATTTAACGCGGCAAATCGAAGCCCTGGCAGTGGAGGAAATGCCAGCGGAAATCGAAGACAGCCAGGCCCCACGCTGCTGCATATCCTTTGTGGAGGTGAGTCGAGTTTTTAGAATCCTTGAAGGCTTTTTTAATGCCTCGTTTCTTCCCACAGCTGCCTCTGAATCTGGACCAACGCTTCTGCTCGCTGTGCAGCCGCAAGTCTGTCCTGGACATCGAGCTGCTGCAGCAGCTCTATCCAAAGGACACGCGTGTCCTTTGTCCCTACTGCCGCGGCAGCTTCAGCCTGGACACATGCGGCTCCACTTAAAACGCATAATTTCCATTTATTCAAACACGAGATCTGAAGTGAGTGCAGTTTGTGTGAGTTCGTCGAAATGTTTCCGCGGCTGCCCGCATCCTGGCGCCCAGCAGACCGCCAGCCACGCAAACACCTCGTCACCGGTGGCTCTGTGTGTGTGCAATGCGAAAAACGATAAAACTAAACTTAATACTGAGACACGTAAATTATGGGACTGCTCTCGATCAGCAGAATGTCCTGCTCGACCTGCCGCAAGTCGGACTCCAGCTTGCCCTTGCGCTGCCGCTTGGCCACCGTGTCCATCAGCAGCGACATCGACTGGTACTGCTTGGTCATCTCGCTGAGGTGCTGCTTGAGGCCCTCGAGGATCTCCTGGCGCTCCGGCATCTCCATGGTGCGCACGCCCGGCATGGGCCCGCTCCCCGGTTGGACGGCCAGCGGCCCGCTCACGGCGCGCACGCCATGGCAGACCTCCAGCATGCGGGCCTGCTCCTTGTCGCACTCGGCCTTGGCCAGGCAGAGCATCTGCTTGTTCTTGCACAAGTAGAGGGGAATGCGGCCGAACTTCTTGCTGCAGGTGAACTGCGGAATGATCCCCGAGTTGACGAGGTTGTGGCGCGTGCCCACCGGCGTGTCCACGTAGCGCGGCGGCGGCAGACAGGGCACCATTTTGGCCGCGCACTTGATGTTGCGGCGCACGAAGTTGGGGAAGAGCACCTGCTTCTCGGCCGGCGGCGGGCACTTGGGAATCGGTGGGACTTCCTTGCCCTTGGGGCACTTGTGGAGGTTCTCGCGGCGCCACTTGATGCCCCCGTTCTTGCGCAGGAAGGCGCACGGCGGATCTATGGGGGTCTTGGCGCAGCCCATGGTGCGGTGGTGGCACTTCTTGGCGTCCGTCAGCAGGCGTATGCCGTCCGCCTGGACGATGATCTGCTGCTTCTTGAACTCCACGCTCAGACGGTCGCGCACCTGCTTGGCGAACAGAGCCGCCTTGCCCGAAGCTACGCCACCAAGAAAACCATATAAGATCCTTGAGAGGAGAGAGAGAAGGATAGGCCGACTTACCTTGGGTGTAGCGCGAGGAGGACTTGCCTCCGCCCCTTTCGGAGAAGACGCGCTCCGCATCGAAGATGTTCTCGTCGTGATGGGTGATGTAAACCAGCGACATGGTCGATGGGCGCTAGAAAATCATAAATTATGTACAGAATATTGTGGGAGGGAGGGGAGTAAACGATATTTTTGGAGATTGAAAATTTAAGCAACTGAAAAGCTCGACGGAAAACTCGTCTACTTTGTTTATTTGAATTTTATTGTTGCCAGGCCAGCAGAGTTGCCAACGCAACTCCCCGGCCACCCCCCAAGATCGTAGGCTGTTAATATTTATTTAATACATTTTAATAATATATTTTAATATTTATCTATTAATTTTAAATTTTGTTTTACTTGAATTTACCTGCATTCACCCAGCAAATAAGAGCGAGCGCGTCTTCCGTTCGGCTCGCACGCAACACCAACAAATTTTGCCAGTCACAAGTCACCACTAAATTTTGAGAATTCCACCAGGCGAACAGAAATGCGCAGCAGGTCGACAAACAGCTGCGCACCCCCGAAATGTCGCTAATTCAGCCATTCAGCTATTCAGCGCGCGCGCTCTCCCATTGGTCAATCGCTATGCGCTATCTCGCTCGTTTAAGGGGTAGTAATCAGCTGATCGACTGTGATTGGCTGATGCGGTTTGTTTTGATTTCGCAATCAGCTGATCTGATCGTCTGTGATTGGCTGATGCGGTTTGTTTTGATTTCGCTTACTTTTCGCCTGCATTTCTGCTTGCTGCGAACTTCTGCGGGCCTGGTACTTTAGACAATTCGATGCTGATTTTTGTGAAAAATTGAATCGACGGCATTTTAATCGATGAGTCGGCGAAATCGATACTCGCTGCATACAAGATAAAAATCGCCTCGCTTTTATTCACCTCGTTTAAATATATAAATAAATATCGTATATAAATGAAATTTTTTTGTTTTTTATTTTATTAAGGAGACGCCACTCTGACTCAAGATAGGCGAGTGGTACAAAGGCTGCCTTTTGATCCCTCGCGTTAACTTCCAGATCGAGAAGTTGTTGTTCTTGTCAGCACCGGTGCCCTTCTGTACGTGGTGGGACCAGCTTGGCGTGGGGTTGGGATGGCCCGCCGTGCCGCTTCAGCAATAGTAGATGAGAGAGGATCTACAATTTCAGCACCTGCACCCTGACCTGCTGCTGCCTAAAGCCTTTGGAGATTCCAAAGTCAATGGCGCTGGGAATTTTCAAATCTGAATAAATTGCGCGCCAATCTGCGCTTAAGAGCACGCAATATAATTTAATTAGCACCTGTGTGATAGGCTACACTTTTTGCAAAATAATAAAAATTTGCCCCTGTGTGATAGGCAACATTTTTTTAAATTGGTCCGGCAACCAAAACAGCCAAAATTTGCAAAAATTTCAAATGCCTATATCTCGAAAACGAAACAAGCGAGGTGAAAGGTCAAATATATTTTGGAAAGGTCAAGAGGTTAACTACAATCATCAACTATCAGAATTCGCCTAACTGTAGCCATTTCGTGGAAATCGATTATTGGCGATTAAGGACGAAGGACATGTGATACGCATGCGGAAAGGACCTGATATGAAGAATAACGTTACACAGCATCCATAGAAACCATCCGTTTTAAAATCGGTCGACCGGTTCTCGAGATAATGCAATTTGAAAAAAATGCCAATTCCGACCCCCAAAGTTTGCAAAAATTTCAAATGCAAATATCTCGCGAACCGCTCGACCGATTTTCAAACGGATGGTCTCTATAGGTCCTGCTTTCCGTTATTCTTCATATGAAGTCCTTTCCGCGAGCGTATCTCATGTCCTTTTTGAGTAATCGCCAACCATCTATTCCCGCCAACTGGTTGCAGTTAGGCGTATTCTCATAATTGAAAATTGTAGTTAACCGCGTGACCTTTCCAAAACATATGTGACCTTTGACCTCGCTTACCTGGTTTTCGAGTTATAGGCATTTGAAAATTTGGCAAACTTGGGGGGTCGGAATTTGGTTTTTTTTCAAATGCAAATATCTCGAGAACCGCTCGACCGATTTTCAAACGGATGGTCTCTATAGGCTCTGCTTGTCGTTATTCTTTATATGAGGTCCTTTGCGCGTGCGTGTCTCATGTCCTTCGGCCGTAATCGCCAATAATCTTTTCCAGCGTTATGTCTGTAGTTAGGCGAATTCTGATAGTTGGGAATTGTAGTTAACCTTTAGAGTTTTCCAAAACATATTTGACCTTTGACCTTGCTTGCTTGGTTTTCGAGATAAAGGCATTTAAATTTTTTCATAACAACAATAAAAGTTATATTTTTTTTTGTTTTTTAAGAATTAAAGTGCTACTTGTCGCATGCTGCAAGTCCCACAGGTGCGTCCTGTAAGCGATAAGTGTGCCTACCAAACAGGCGCTTGAATTAAGACACTTCCCTTGTAAGCGTTGATTGGCGCGCAATAATTTAATATTTGAAACCTAAATGCAACTCTGGGTGTCCCAGAGTTGTCTTTCTACTGATAAAAATCTAGTGCAACTCTAGGCTAACCAGAGTTGCTTTGAGTTTTGAATCGAAACCATGGCAACTCTGGCCGATAATACACCCAGGGCTGTATTGAATTCTAACATCGAAATGCAACTCTGGAGCATGCAGAGTTGCTTTGAATTTTTAAATTTTAATAAATTGCGCGCCAAACTCTGGATCGCACAGAGTTGCTTTGAGAATTTAAATTTTAATACATTGCGCGCCAAACTTTGGGTCGTCCAAAGTTGCTTTGAGTTTTTAAATATAAATAAATTGCGCGCCAATCTATTTGCCCCTGTATGATCGGTAACATTTCTTTTTTGCTTTTGGTTCGGCAACGTGTTGCTGATTTCTTTTCTACATTTGGACTTTGCTGATCTGAAAAGCTCACATTACTGCAGTGAAGGCCAAACCAATTACTAAGTTTAAGAAGCTCGACTGGCTTCTCCATTCCAAGAATCTGCCCTTTTCATCAAAGTCCCATTTGATCAAGGCGATTTTAACGCGGACCTGTACATGCACTTTTATTGCGAACTGCGGCTAATTGAGAGGAATCTCAAGCTCATTGTAATTGGGGACCAAATAAATCACCACAGCAGTCGATATGCTGATAGGCTTGCAGCTCACCAAAACCCCTTCGACGTCTGGTGAGAACTCATCCTATCCTAACATCCTTTGTAAATATTGTACATGTTGTAATAATCCCTTGAAACCGTATTGAACGGTTCCTTCCAAATAAAATTCACAATTTATTTAAATTATTTAAAATTTATTAAGAAATATTTATCCATTCTTCTATGACGTTGTTTTCTATAAAAATTTAGCCACTAATAAGGGGCGCTGCGTCTTAGATATTTCTTAGGCTTAGGCAATTTATAAAACTATAATATAATATATCAACAGCTATATAACATTCTATCAATATGACAATTAAGCAACAAATAATGAACTATTTTGAAAATTAAATAATTCTAGTATGTACTAGGATTTCTATTAATCAGAATTATGTAATCTTTTGAGCCGTCGTCCTTGGCGGGCCAACTTATTGATAGGCTTGAGAATTTGGCAACTATAGCGACTCGAGTGGAAATTTAAAACAGTTTAAAGTCATAAGCTTTCACTTTTTAATAGGTAGTTTGACTTTAATTCTGTTTTCGGATCTAAAGATCCTTCAAAGTAGTTGCCGCTCGCAGTCTTATTTTCCTTTACGTCCTTTCCTACACAAATAACTGCCTTCGAGAATTTTCTTGATCTGATTCTTGGGTTACATGAAATTGTCCTTCGGGAGCTTCACGAAAAGTTGTTTTCTATTGACTGAATCGCTCCTGCCGCCTTGCCCTGCTCGCATTAGCAGATTTAACTCAATTAGGCTGAAATCAACAGAAATCACAGACGCCATTCATGGCTGACAGGCAGCCTGTTGCCGTATCCTTTTTACACTGGCCAACAAAGTTGGGGGCTGCCGGTCGACTGCCGTCTTAAAGACTCGCCAGCGTTTAGGGGGCGCCATAAATCCTTCGAGTGGCTGCCAACTCCTAACGACCCCAAGGCAATCAAATCACTTTAAACGACTCCCCCGGCCGAAGTCCTTGGCCGTGGCGGCCGCCGCTGCTGTCAACGGCTGGCCAATCAGTTGGTCCTAGTCAAGTGGTTTGGCATTTATCTCTCAACCTCCCACACGTGGACGACAGACGGACGGACAGACACACCCGCATATTTTAAACGCTCACCATCAAAGTCAGTAAGTCAGGCGGTCGAAGTTCTGTTTGGCTTTCTTGGGGCACAAACAAAGGATGGCAAGTAGTTGCTCAAACAACGAGTTGCACGGGTAAAAGAAAATTGCCATTTATCTCTTATTGACTGAGGTCCTGCGGGGGAGGGAGGCTTGCTTTCCGCTTTGTGGTTTTCCCAGGCGCCCGGCGAGTCGAATCATCAAGTGGTTCGGTCCACCCCAGGACTCGCTGTGGCCTAGTCCAGATAGCCTTGCGGTATCCTGGCCCATTGTTAATGGCCGAGGACTCAGAGACACCCGCATAATTAAACGCCTGCCTGGCCAACGCATTTAAAGTTGCTGGCTCGTTGGAGCTCCGATTTTGCTGATTAGAAAGTGAAATGCAGTCCTTTTTCCCCCCGCCCCCTGTGACGTCATTTGCGCCAGCCTGATTTCATCATGATTTGGCCAATCAAAATACAACGTCGCACTCACACACACGCAGCCCACACACCCACGCACACTCGGCCCGAAGAGGTGGAGTCTGTGGAAAGTCACTTGTAGCTTTTATATCCTTGAGCAAATTTATCTGCTCCTGCCTGCCACGCACACTTAATAAATACAATTGAATATGTATGTAACCTGTCATTGTGTGAGTGCCTCAGTGTGTGTGTGTGAAGTCTTCCGACTGCTATAAAAGGCCGCGTCGCCGTGCCAGGATCTTGCAGTTGCCGTGGCCGTTGCGTATACGACGCGTGTGCTCGCAGTGAAGTGAAATTTCGTTGTCTTTTCGGTTGCTGAAATTACATAAGATGAGTGCATCGGGCAAGAGTCTGCTGGGCCTCTGGCTGTACCGCAGCGGCGAGCAGGAGTGGGCCGTCAAGCAGGGCAGTCCGCTGCACACCCTCAAAAAGGATGCCCCCCATGCTGGCCTAGTAAGACACGCCTCCGTGCCAGTGAAGCCGGAGCCTGACAGTTTCTTGTACGCACAGGAAGGCAGTGGCGCTGGGGGATCTCGCCTGCCGGTCAGCAATGGCTCAGGGGGCGGGGCCAGCTCTGGCGGTGGCGAAAGAATCTCCATAATTTTCTCACTGAAGAACCAAGTGGGCAATCTGGCCCGAGCCCTGCAGGTCTTCCAGGAGTTGGGCATCAATGTGCTGCATTTGGAGCTCTCGCCGCTGGAGACGGCCACCAACCAGGCCGACGTGGTGGTGGATGTGGAGTGCGATCCCCGGCGGCTGGACCAGGTGGTCAAGATGCTCAACCGGGAAGTGGCCTCGGTCAACTACACTTCGGTCAGCCCGCACTCCTTGGCCCGGCAGCCCTCGCTCTCCGCCTGCAGCAGCTTCGGTGAGGAGAGCACAAAAAAAAGAATCCTTTCTGATTCAAGCCTCCTTAGACTTTGGAGAGATGGTGTGGTTCCCGCGCAAGATCTCCGACCTGGACAAGGCCCAGAATGTGCTGATGTATGGATCCGAGCTGGATGCCGATCATCCGGGCTTCAAGGACCCCGTCTACCGCAAGCGCCGCGAGCAGTTCTCGGCCATAGCCAACAATTTCAAGCAGTAAGTTGAAAGCTTTAAAGTCCTGCCGCCCCCCTGACCTTGGGCCTCCTTGCAGCGGCAACCCCATTCCCCGGGTCCAGTACACAGGCGAGGAGATAAAAACTTGGTGAGTCTAATTGAGTTACAGGCCTTGCGGGTATTGGCAAAGTTTTCGTCTTCAAGGGGAACTGTTTTCCTGGAGTTGCACCGTTTGTATGTCCTGCATGCCGTGCCCGAGTACATGGAGAACTGGCCGGAGCTGGTCAAGTACTGCGGCTACCGCGAGGACAATGTCCCCCAGCTGCAGGATGTCAGCGTTTACCTCAAACGCAAGACGGGCTTCCAGCTGCGCCCCGTGGCCGGTTACCTGTCCCCGCGGGACTTCCTCTCCGGCCTGGCGTTCCGCGTCTTTCACTGCACTCAGTACATCAGGCACTCGTCGGATCCTTTCTACACTCCAGAGCCGTAAGTGGTGCCTGGGAGAGGCCTATAATCCTTACTTATTATCCCTGCCCTTTAGGGACTGTTGCCACGAGCTGCTGGGCCACATGCCCCTGCTGGCCAACTCGAGCTTTGCCCAGTTCTCCCAGGAAATCGGCCTGGCCTCACTGGGCGCCTCCGATGCCGACATCGAGAAACTGGCCACGGTTAGCTGTTGTCCTTCTTAAAGACTAACTTTAACCAAAACTTCCTGCAGCTCTATTTCTTCACGGTGGAGTTCGGGCTGTGCAAGCAGCCGGACAGCAGCTTCAAGGTTTATGGGGCCGGGCTGCTCAGTTCGGTGGCGGAATTGCAGCACGCGATCACCACCAAGGAGAAGATCAAGAAGTTCGATCCGGAGCTGACCTGCAAGGAGGAGTGCATCATCACCTCCTACCAGAATGCCTACTACTACACCGACTCCTTCGAGGAGGCCAAGGAGCAGATGAGGTGAGTCGGCTCTGTCCCGTCTGCCTTGCCTGCATTGCTTTTTCTTTCAGGGCCTTTGCCGAGAGCATCCAGCGTCCGTTTGGGGTCCGCTACAATCCTTACACAATGAGCGTGGAGGTCCTGTCCAATGCCCAGAAGATCACCGCCGTGGTCAGCGAGTTGAAGGGCGATTTGAGCATTGTCTGCGCTGCGCTGCGCAAAATCTCCGCCACCGACGAGAACCTCGACGTCGACTGCATCGCCAACATGCTCCACACCAGCCTGAATGTGCGCCCCAATAACTCCAGCAGCCCGGTGAACTCCGACAATTCCCCCAACTCACCCAGCGCTGAGGGGGACTAGGCAGCCGGCTGAGAAGAGAGTGAGGAAGAAGTACAGTTGTGCTTGAAATGGGACCATGATTACAAATCGATTTATTGAGCGGAATTTGGAGCCGGGAACTTTTACTTGTGGAAAATCGTTTGGAATTCTTATATAATCTAAATTCTATTTGTCTATTTCTTAACCTACAACTAAAGATATACAATAAACTTCTAAATGTGAATGTCAAGAGTGGGGAGCGATTTTTAGAATCTCGAGAAAGAAGGGATGGCTGGGAATCATCGAAGGAGACCTGACTTAAAGACTAAATGGAGAGGACTTAGATGAATGTTGGGAATGATTTGGTTTCAGATCAGAAAGCATGAAGTTGTTATATTCCTAGGAATAATATATTAAAGATCTGGGTTAAGCTTAAAGTAGTAGAGGTTTAGGTTGTGGAATCTAAGTTCTCTTTAGGAAACGAAGAAAGATTTTTATAGTTATGGCTTAGAAAACTCGCGAGCATGAAGAACGCAGCCTAAAGAATGTCAGTTCCAAGGTTCAAAGATCCTGAAAAAGCTAAAAGTAGTCTGCATTTTTACTCCAGTTCAGCTTTCTTGACTTTGGCGGCTCTTTAAAGGATTTAACTCGCGAGAAAAGAGAGCACAGCTTATACGCTTTTAAGATCTAGAGTTTCAGTAGTATAAAGACCACAGATCTATATGTATTATCTATAAAATCTGCTTATAAACTAGAAACCTACAGACTTCCTGATGAAGTGGAGATGATTTGGCCTAAGGATATATAAATTTCTAAGATTCCTTATGTTTCCCCACGCGAGCATTTGAGGGTTTGTAGAACTTCCCTATAAAGTTGTTGATCTATTTGTAAATCATATCACAGTCGCTGTTGATGAAGAACTTCTTGCTTATGTAGCCGGAAATATACTCCAGCAGGAAGTTCGGAATGGTCCAGAGAGTAAAGCTGCGGGCCATTTGCCGGCACTGCTGGATCACCGGACGGATGTCGTATTTGGCCAGCCAAGTGAAGCGGTGGGTCACCCGATGGGTCACCCGCTGGGTCACCTCGCGGACAACATCGCCGGCCAGGCCGGTGACACTGACCCGGCGGCGGGGCGACCCGCCCTCCTGGGGGGCGGTCAGGGCCCGCAGCTGTTTGTTCTTGGAGGACTGGAGGAAATCGGATTTGACTTCCACACGGGGAGCGATTTGAATGCGATCCACGGTGTCGCAGATTTCCTCGTTGCTGATCAGAATGCCGGCCACGATGTACATCAGCTTGAAGACCCTGGCGAGGAAATGGGAATTATAAAAGTCGCACAACACACACACAACCACACACACCTCACTGTGCGCGACATCATTTTGTTGGTGGCAAATTATGTTGGGGGATGGGAATTAAATTGATTGCACTGGGCCCCGTTATCAGCCACTTTCTATATAGTCAAGTCGCGCTATATAATATCGGTGGATTCTATATCTATTCAAACTGCCGATGTGGTTTTGTGGTTCCTCAGCCTGCCGCGGAGCAGGCGCAGTTCACGTGGTTGTTTGGGGATTTTCTTCACGTTTTCTTGGATTTTCTTACACACTTTTTTCTATGTTTTTCTGTCTGTTTGCTTTTGTTATTCGCTTCAGCCTGCGATCGTCCGATTCTTGAGCGCAACTGAATTTGAATGTTGGGTCCCGACTTTCCCTCAGCTAATCACTCGTCGGTGGCGGCGACCACGACGATCAGCGAGCCAGTGAGCTGCCAGTGATAATGCCGCGGGTCTCAGGCGATAAGAACAGGTTTCTAAAACGGCTGGCCAAAGTGAAAAATTCGTTGCCTTGGCTGATGTGATACCGATTTCAATGTCTCCGTCTGTCTGGGGCTCTGTGCGTTGCACCACCTCCAACTGTTCGAATGAGTCTGATTCCTTAAGCTGGTTTTCCAGGTCACCAGAGGTCACGCACTCACCATCCACCCTCCCTTGGGCGCTCTCTCATTTTTCCCACTCACTCTCTCGTTCTCTGTGAGTTTTCCTCTCCCTTTGAACCTTCCCCCGGTGGCTGATTAGATCGTCGGGGTTTCGCCTGGAAACTACGTAATTCTGTTGGTTGCAAGGCGGACTTTGTCCGGCGTGTGCGTCGTCTCCTGGGTGAAGAGCATACGGGCGCGGGGAGGGCTCTCCGTTGGGTGATTAAGAATTTTGTACTTGAACGTTGAACGCTGGCGCCGGTGGTGGAATAAGGGAGGGGGAAATGCGATAGTGGCGGGCTATCGCCTCCATCAGACGATTCTGCGTAAGTCGGAAACCCAAAAAACCCCCAACCCCCAAACGGAAATCACTCAAATTTCAAAGGCGGCGGGCAGCGCATGCGCCTCCGCGTGGCTGGCCTGGTTGGTGACCGCGCTAAAGGGAAATTTGTAGCTGCTTAGCAAATACACGAACCGTCTTGTAATGCAAATGTTGCTAGGGAATTTGTGGCACGAAGGGAATTGCGTAAGGAAAGTGGAAAGTAAAACTGAGAAAATTAGTATTGCTTTATTTTTAACGGGTAATGGGTAATGGGTAGAATTAGGGAATGAAAATAAAAGCCGCCTTATTAGTTCTCCCAATTTTTATGAGGCAAGCTTCCGAGTTGGCCATTTACTGTGTGATAAACATAATCAGAAAATGCATAATAACAAAATACTAAAATTTAGTAAAAGCATAAAATGATACTTCATTAAACTCAAAGAAATAGAAAGAATCGAAATTAAATTCGTTTCAAACGATTCGGTTATTATCGGTTTCGATCTTTAATAGATTTAAATATCGGTTTAGTATTACGATTCGGATTACGGTTTTAGGTGGCATTACTCTTGGACAAAAATGTAAGCGACTTCACTATAACTTTATATTCTAAACTTGGAACAGTTCAATTCGGAACAATTCGGTTACCTTAAAGAGTTCCCTTTACGTAGGATTGGCTGATGTTCTTAAAGAAACGATGTAATCAAGTGAACTATCATTTAAAATGAGAAATAGGTCTTTGTTTTGGGGACTACAGATAAAATCTGAAATTCAACAAATAAAGTGATCATTAAAGCTTGTTAAAGACTTACATATAAAGAACTCCTTGTCTGATAGAAATCAGATCCAATACATCCCACCACCATTACTTTGGTGTAGAGTACTCAAATGCACTTAGGAAGCTTGAGTATTATTAGATCTCGATATGGGAAAGTATAATCGAAAATACAGAAAGTATATTTGATAATCAGACTCTTTCCTAAGAATACAAACAAGAAGTCGTAAAATGTTTAAAGAACAATAAGCCTTGAAGAGAGTCTTGGCCTTTGAAGTCAAGACCTCAAGCCTCTCAAAACTGAAATCCTTTGATTTTCTAATTAATCTATTTAGCTATTTTATTATATTTATTCAGATGGCCCTGAAGTTCCCGAGTACACAAGCCAAACTAAACAATTTTCATCGGCAAACTCAAAAAGTCAAAAGGCCAATTGGCCGTCTGCAATATCAATGGCAATTGATTTTCTAGGCTTTTATCTTTCATGG
>JBAMCP010002034.1:0-15659 GCA_037075105.1 Lissocephala sabroskyi
GTATGCAATAGTATTTTTTCGGTCAAATCGCCTAAAAGTATGCAATAATTTTTTTTTTAAAATCGTAGCATACTTTTAGGCGCAAAAAAAACAACAAAAACCCTGGCCTACCCCCACTCTGAAAATATATTCGCTGAAAATAAGAAAATATCACGCCTGGCTTACCTTTGAAATAATTTTAAGAATCCTAAAAAAAATCCTGGCCTCCCCTCACGTTGAAAATAATTGCGCTGAAAATAAAAAAAATTATTTATAAGCTCCTACTCTCAAAATATTTTTAAGAAATCTAAAAAACTGAACAAACTAAATAAACGTTTAATTGATTTTTTGCTTGCAATTCTTCTATCTTCTTCCTTCTCCCGAAATTAAAAAAAAAATGAAAGCTTTTAAGCGAACAATTGACGGATTTTGTTTTTGGAAATGCTTAAGGCTTTTAGATTTCGGCCATGAACTCTTCAAACTGCCCTTTCCTTTATCCTCTGGCACCTCACAAATCCACTTCGCATTTTTAGATTCTAATCATAATTAGCATTTATGACCTTGTTCGCTTGGTGCGAGAACCTACGAGTCAAGCTTACTCAGGGTGATAATTTAGTCATTAGCAGGGCCCACAGCACGCGAGTGTGTCTGTGTGTGGCGGGTAGAGAGCGAAGAAGAATAATAGTTTGAGAATTAGATACAAAAAGAGCGACATTAAAACCGATTTAGAAAGAGAAAAAGTTGTAGATCAAGTCGACCAACGCCTTCGGCCCGGCCCGTTGCACCCGCCGTTCTAACCACTTTGTTGTTGTTTTTGTTGTTGTAACTTGGGCATTAGAACGGCAACAGAAGCAAAAGTGCGAAATTCCACTGATGAGAACAACGAACCTTTCGGGCTTGCAGTTGAATTCGATTGGCTGGCGATTTCAGTCGCAGGCCGAACGTCAATCAGTTCACAGTCACGGTGATTTTTAGCTACTGTGCACGCGCGTCTCTGTTTTTGTGTGTGTGTGTATTTGGTATCGAAATTGGAATTGCAGAGGGCAAAAAACGCGAGGGAATTTCAATTTCTCAATTTGTTTGGAGCATTTGCAGTTTCCAATACGGCTTTTGTTCAAAATACCAAACGTGCAACATTTTGTGTTGCCGCTGATGTTGCGATTGTTGTTGCTGCTGTTATTCTGTTGCTGTTAATTAATCGCCGGTTTCGATCCTCATCGGCCCATTCGTGGACGACTTCGCGTCGTTGATTGATGTCGGGATTTATTTTTAGTGTTTTGACTTTTTTGCGATTCATTTTGTCGTCCCCCCCTCACCGGCCGTTTTAATATCGACGGCAAGCGAAATACAATAAAAAAAGGAAGCAACCAAAAAAAAAAAACGTGGGACAACAAAACAAATTTAGTTTGAAAGTAAATTTAAAAATACAACAAATCGTAAAACGCACATGCTGCTGATTGGAAACGCTCATCTCAAGACAGGGTGCCGAATAAATGTAAGTTAATTTTAAAGACTTTTTGAGAAACCCTTCAACAATAAAGTTTCTAAAATTCCAACGAATAAAAGACTCTGCTAAAGTTTCTATGGAACTTTAGGGCCTACCAACTTCAATGCGTTTGCTTTTGCCCCACCCTGTGTGAATTGGCAATGCGTTTTTTTATGCACTCGCTTTCAGTCAAATTAAATGCCGCATGCCAGGGAGACGGCCGGCAGACAGACAGTTGGACAAACAGACAGCTAGGCAGGCAACCAGGCAGTTGGGATGCGTAGCCGAGCCGTCAATGAAATTGACATGAATGCCTTTTCATCTCGACGAATGCCGTGAACGGCGAAACAATTGCAGGCACTTTGCCATCCCTGGTTCGCTTTCTTTCACTAAATTTAGACGGCGCCAAAGAATTCAGAGAATCGAACTATAAGAACCAATGAATCGGGGGTTTGGTTGGGCAATTAAGATGCGAGGAATTCGATTCGTTGCCAGAGCATTCAAAACGCTAAAAGTGCGAACGTCAATTGGCAACGGCAAATAAAAAACTATTTCAATAAAAATTCTAAATGTTAATTGTAAAATCAAGTTTTAAAAAATTTCAAAAGCTAAAAGAAAAATTTAGCAATTTTTGTGTTGTGATTTTTTGGCGTGGCTAAAATCAAAGACACTAAAATCAAAACGTCGTTACTGAAAATCCGAGAAGCAAACACAATCAGACGAAAGGAAAAGTGCTAATAATTTGGCGATAATTGTTGAGAAACAAAAGAAACCAGCTGCTCGTCGTGTGTTTTAATATTTATGGCATTTTTGATACCACAATCGCTGCCATCCACCGACCATCGCCATTCGCGCCATTTGAGGCGTTGCGGCAGCTCTGCCAACTCGATTAACTCGATTGACTACTCGACTGTACCGCTCGTTGTTACCGTTATTATTGTTTCTCGTTGCCTGTGTAATTCTCTGTATTTGCGTGTGTGTGTTGGTGTTTAAATAAGTGTGAAGAATTTTCAAGAATTTTCTCTTCGTCGCCCGTCTGATTGTCCGTTCGTCGGACTATTTATCTGTCCGTTTGTTCATCTCCCTCCGTCACTTTCCTCGATCTTTTTTATTCGCCATGTTGAATAATTCAACTGCAATTGGTTTCGTAAATAGCCAAGGCAGCCAAAACATCACCGAGCAGCAGCCAACTGCCAGCAACATTGAATCTGCAGCAGCAGCAGCAACAACAACCGCGACAACAACAACGACCGGCAGTCAATTATCGTCCGTAATTGAGAATTTATCCAATAATAGCGACATCGTCGTTGGCAGCCCCAGCGCCGGCATCCCAGTGGCTGCCGCAACCATCCCAGCCGCCGGCGCGACCAGCACTCCTCCGGGCAGTATCACCGCCGGCAATGGCACTTTCATCTATCCGGTAACGGGTGTTTCATCGTATAAATCCTATCCGCCAATAAATTCTGCATATTGGTTGCCATCAGCGAATCCATCACCGTATGCAATACCAGGTATGCCCCACAATCGCCTGCTCGTCCGCCGGTCCGACGTCCGAGGTTCGGGGTCCTCGTGTGTATGCGTTTTTTATCGCCTCAGCTGTCCATCTTCATGCTTCGGCGGGTGTTGTTGCAATGACGTTCTGATTGACCTGACAGCGACGATTCTTCTCCACCTCCTTGTGGGGTTTCGTCCTGCTCGGTCTTTTATCGCCAACCAACGTCGATGTCATTCTTCTCGTCGTCCTTTGTCGCTTCAGCTGGCGCACGGTCAAGCCGAGTTTCAGATGTTGGATTTACCAACGAAAAGGCGACAGGACCAACTTAACATGCCCATTACAATTGCCTACTATCATTATTTCTGCTGTTCTCTGTCTCTCTTTTCAAGTCTTTTTTTTTTGGTTTCTCGCTCTCGCTCTGTTTTGGCTGGGTGCCTTGAATTCCTCGGGTTGTCGTTTTCAAATTGGGTAATTAAATGAATTTATTGATCAGCGGGCCCATCATTTGGGCAACGACCATAAAATTGCTAAGGACTCATCGTCATTAACTTAATTGCCGACAGGGACAAAGAATTCGAAGGATAAAGGTAACACATTTCTGGGTTACAATTAGTTGCAGTTTTTTTCCGTGGAGGAAATAAATTTTTAAGGCAAAGAAAAGTCTTTTACATTTCCAAAGTTAATTGGTTGAAAGTACAAGAAACTAATATTTTGAGATTTTATATGTTGATTTAAATTGCACAATTAGAAGATTAATTCAATTGAAATTGAATTGTCAAGCGCACATAAAATATGAAAACTGAATTTAAATTTTCTGTAGGAAATCAAACCCAACACCGTAGCCGTAGAATAAAGATCGAATAAAATAAACCAGATAGAAGTATTTTCAATGTCCTTGTTTCTAAGTGACTTAAGTTTTGCTAACCAAAAGCCAATTGGGGTCTACCGATGCTGCTGCCTGGGTTGTGGGAAATATTTTATTTGTCTAACGGTTTTGCAAATTTAACGCGAGCTTAATTTTCTGCCAAATTAAACGGCAAATTAACTGGACACATAACATTCCCCGGACAGGTGTCTCAAACACACACACACACCCCTTCCCCTCTTCTATCTCATTCTGTGCCCGTTGCAGTCTTTGTCTTACTGGTGCCCGGCCATCGTGTGCCATTTTAAACGAGCGGCGCTAGAAATGAAGCAAAAAATAAAGGCCAGCAATGAAAATTTCACTCAGGCACACACACAATCACACGCAGAGGGGGCACACATAGAAATTTATAACCTTTAATTGCTTTGACCTAAAAACGGAGCAGGCATCAGGCCGACTGACCGAGCGCGCCACAGAAACCGCATGTCCTCCCGGCCTATAAACTCTGGCCGTGGAGGCGGAGCGATGGGGCCTGACCACGTAGGGCGATTGCCTAATGCAGTTTTGCATTTTCGGACCGGGCTAAATTCACGGGAGCCTCCACAAATGTGCGAGAGAAACGGGGGCCGTCATAACCACTGCATTTCTAATCTAGACGGTGGCGTCTCGCTGCACGGCCTCGTTTTGGCCATTTTATGCAAATGAATTGCTTTTTAGTGGCAACGCTTCGCACTTTGTTGTGTTTGTAAGAGCGGCCTCAAGGGCAGCTTGCGGGGGGAAACAAGAGCCGCGTCTTGTCCTACGGTGCCGCCAGTGGAAAGGATTGAGGGTCTGGGTCTGGCCTATCTGCTTGACTGCCTCATCTGCTGTGAGTGGCAGACTGTGCAAGTGACTGAATGACTGACGGACTGACTGCCCAGCTGACTGACAGACTGCCTGCTGGCCGACTGGCCGGCTGATTGACTGGCACAGTTTGGTGGGCCCCCGACTGAGTGATGGGCTTGCTGGGCGGTGGGCCCCGCTGTCTAGGCAACTGGCAATCTCTTTGCTCAGCCGGCGTCGTCCTTTAACTGTTTATTTTGGATCGGCCATGAAAATGTTGATGTGGCCATAAAAAAGGCCGATTTTGTGGCCCCGAATCCCATAAAATATTAACGATTTCGATAGGCATCGATAAAAAAATTTCAGCTGAATAAAAAGAACTTCAAAGGAATTTTCAGTTCTCAGCTTGGCGGTAGTACAGTTGACCCCAAAAATATGAGTAGATGACAAGATTTTGGCCTCGTTTCTCTAACTTTCACCCCAAAACTATTTGCATAAATTCCCTATAATTTCCTTGGGTGGGCTTGTAAAAACTTTGCTTCCTTATCGGCCGACCAGGCCAACTCGAAAAAGGGATGCTGCAAATAATGGCAGACGAGAACTGGGAAATGTCATAATCGTAATCAACTCCGAACACAAAACTAAAGACACAAATACCAAAAGGGGGCGACCGACGGAGCGAACAACTACGGAGAATTTTTTTCTCGTTTTCCCGCCCCTGAGAAATACGATGACCATAAAATGCAATAAAGGAAGTTGAAAGTTCCCCCAAACTGATCAAGTTTTTCGACTCCAGCCCCCGTTATGCATAGGAATGTATGTTTGGGTGGTGGGCTGGATGTGTGTGTGTGCCCTCTGAGTGACCCTCAAAATGTCCTGAATAATTTCACTCTCAACGAACTGAAGAATATCGAGGTTATTGTTATGCTGTTGATTATGTTGTTGCTTTTGTTGTTGCTCTTGTTGTTGGTGGACCACATCAACTATAACAAACACACACACACACACACACTACACACTGGCAGCAGTTTTAGGTTATGGGAAAACATGTCCCTTTTATTGCTTTTACATGAAAATTTATGTTGAGTTTTGTAGTCGTCTTCTCGTTGTTGGTTCCTTTTTGGCCTGTAATGGTTTTTTGTGGGGCTCATTTTATTGGCTTTTGTCGAAGGACGTCAGTTTTCCGTCGCCCCTTTCCGCCGCCAAGGCAAAAAGGAACCCGCCACCCGAAGCCGTCCTTCATTACATTGGTCTCTGGGTTGTCCGGCTCAAAATGTCATATCGATTTATTAACCTGTGAACTATTGTTTCGTATACAGCATTATCCTTCTTATCCTTACGCCCCGCCCCTTCAACCTGCCTGCCTGTGTGTGTGTGTGTGTGTGTGTGTGTGTGTGTGTGATAAATGAGACCGTTCGACGTGTGGGTGTCATTTTGGTTATAGGTTTCTTCCCTGCTTCTCGGTTGCTCAAATTGGCTGTTTGAATTTATTTCGATTCTTTTTTTTTTTGCCCCTCGTCCCGGTTAAGAACTGAGAACTTTGTTACTTCCGAGGATTGCGATTTTATTGCCCTAGCAAAGTGTTAGCAGTTATGGCATAATGGAAATTTATGTCGCCGGTTATCGCTGCCAGAGGATGAATCGAACTGTCGTTGAATCTTCTTCTTTATTGATCTATGGCCAAAGCAAATTGGTTCGTTTACTGCGAACAGAATGGCAAACTAGAATAATTGACATGGTGGAGGTAAAAACAGAATCTCATCTTGTAGGCATTTTTGCAATGTATTTTCCTTTCAAGGAGAAGTTAGGAGAAGATGAATTCGCAAGCAAAAAAAACCTAACACTAAAAATGCTTAAAAAAAGGAAATAAAAACTCCACTTACCTAAAAAACTGTTCTTAAACGATTCTTTTGTTTTGTAAGAGACTAAAATATTCTTACCTTGTTGGTAGATTGGAGTTGCTCTTTATATCTATAAAAAAAAAAGAAAGAACAAAATTAAATACCTTTAATCATATTTTTTACATTTATTTTTGCATTAAACAAAAAATAAAATAAAAAACTGTCTACTGAAAAATACTGATTTTTGCCCGTATAATAAATTCTTTCTGCATGGCTCTCTTTTTGTTTTCTCGATTCCCTTTTTGATATTATTTTTTTCTCCCAATCCTTTTATGAACTCCATAAATAATTCTATATTCAAATTTCTATTGATTTCTATTGGAGCGGCGGTTTCGAGGGCATTCAAATTATTCCCGCATTTGCAATCGATTCATAATTTCGCTGTGGTCCTGCTTGTCGATTTTCAATTCACTTTGCCGACCTCTTCAAATTGTCGTTTTTTTCGGAATATTCCTTGTGTCTGCCACATTCTGTGCGCTTTCTTCCGTTATTCATGGCATTGCAGTTCGTTTTATATTCAATATTTTAAAAAATAGATTGAAGACAAGCTCTCGCGCCAGGGAAAAACAAATTTGAATGCAATTAAAATGTAAATTCACTTCAAAGTTTATGCAATCGAAAAAGAAAAGAGAGAAAAAAAGGACCGGGAAAACTCATGAGAAGGACTTAACCCGTGGGGGGTTCGAGTGTTGGTCGAGGGGAAAGCATACAAAATACTAAAATGCGCCAAAGTATAGCCAAAGGATATAGGAAAGTTGACTCTGCTGAACTAACCAAATTGTAGGAAAGGAAGGAAGGAATAAAATTCAAGAAATTCAACATAAAAAACGAAGGGAACACGGACCACCAGAAACGGCATTGGCAGAAGAGCAGCGTTCAGTCAACAGCCGTTGGTGTCGAAGAGGGGGGAGTGGGGGGCGCGGTCGCTGCGCTTTCGCTGCCCTTATAAATACACATATAAAATTCACATTAGGGCCAATCCGAGAGCAGTTTTTATTTTTTCTCGCTTCTTATTTTTAAGTGAGTTTCGTAGAAGAGGGTGTGGTCGGGCGGGTGTGGGTGTGGGTGAAGTTACGGTGCTTTTGCTAGATTGAAATTTCATTTTTTAGCAGCAGCAAACGATGAACGCTGAGCACTGAACGGTAAACGAGCCCAGCACCTAAAAAATAAAGAAAAACTGAAAGTGCCCGGGCTGCTGGTCGGTCCTTCTGTTTGCCGGCTTGTTACCCAATTTGTGAGGCAACCACCCAACCCTCCCCCTCTTTGCTTTTTCCAACTGCCACTCCCCCCTTTTTAAATGGCAAGTGGGTCGCCCACTTATCCTTCATTTCGTTTGCCATTAAAATTTAAATTTTATATGCCAAGGCAAGAAATTTTTATGGTTTTTGAAAAGAGAATTTCGGGGCGGGGCGGGTCGAGGCGGCGGCGTGGAATGGCCTGTAAAAATGAAATTTAATAAACAAATTTTCATCAAGGTGATAAAAATCCCAAACCCCGCTGCCCCACTCTCTCGCTTTAATCTCGTTGTTCTCGCTTTCAAGCACCGTCGCCTCCCCGCGCTTCCACGACCATCGATCACGTGGCTTATTGATAAGTTTTTGCCGTTGGCCGCACAGCCGCAGCGCTTGATTAGATTTTGCAAATACCAAAGGGGCGAGCGGCCCTGGGGCTGCTGATTGAAGAGGATCCGTCGGCAGGGGGACCCACTGAGCTGCATGTGTGAAAACCGCAACAACAACGCTGGTCCCCAACCATAAGAGGTAGGGAGGTGGCCACTGGACCGGTGCCTCGCCTACCTGGCTGGCTGGCTGGCTGCACACTCTCATTGGCGTAACATTATTTTTGTGAAAATTTGTTAAATATGCCAAACACGCAGCGATGCATGAAAAGTGGCAAGCCAAACGAACCAACCCAACCGAACGTCCAACCGCCCAGCCGTCCGTCCAACTGCCCGCCCATCCACCCGTGGCATTGCGTACGCGCCGTTCATATTTGTGACATAAATAAGCTAAACCGCAGGCACACCTGACCCTGCAGCCTCTGCTGCCGCTGCTGCTGCCAACCAGCAAATATGACCTGTTTGCATATACGAGCACCGCCTGAGCGCAGCTGTAGGAACTCTGGCAACATGAAGACCAACAGGGTCCTCGTCGTTGCCGTCGTGGCAGTTCCTGCGGCTCAGGTTCGAAGTCCAGGTGGACTGGGCGGACCGTTAGGCGGTGCCGACGATGGCTGGTTGGTTACCCAAGTGGCTACACTTTGGCCGCCGGTTGGAGTCTTCCTGGCTGCGTCCCTCGCCTAGTTTATGTTTTCAAATTAAAGTCGAAAGCGTGGCAAACACTTAATGTGCGCCTCTAGAAGCAGATTAGTCGCATTACACGGCACTCCTGACGGTCTGAGCTGCCCACCGCTCGTTCGTGTATAAATATGTCGAGGAACTTAATATGCCCAGAAAAGCGAGTAATGACTCTCGATGGCAACGACGGGCGGCCTATAAATTCCCTAAATTTAATATTCTAATATTGAAATTGATTTCCGCCAAGGGAAGGCAAGAGTTTTAGATTTTAAGGGAGCGCAGAATTTGTAAAAATTGAAAGGAATGTTTTCCGGAAACTTTAGTATCGATTTTAAGCGATCTACAGTATTTCTGCAAATCCACGTTCTTCTCCACATAAAAGGCTTTAGGCAAAAGAACTTACTAGAAAGTCAATAAGTTTCGAATGCAGTTGAAGAAAAAATCATTTGGCAAAAGGCCACCAAAAAGTCGACAGTTGTCGAATTCAATGAATTTTAAGTGCCACCGAAACGGTTAGGGGTGTGGTCGATTCACTGGCGCCTAAAGGATCCACTATAAGTCGAGGTGGCTGGCGCCATGCTGGGATTATGATAATGCGGCTCCAACTGCAGTTAGTTGTAGTTTAGCGCCCTCTCCACGATAACCATAATAATAATAATGCAACTGCCAAAATTGCCGCCCGAAGTCGGCCAATGGTGATGAGCAGGCGAAGCCACCGATGCTAATGGGATTGGGAGGGGACATAAAACGCTGATGACGGAGGAAGAGGCGATTGGGCTTGCAAATGTTAAGGTCCATAAAGGGAAGACGTTGAAGGAAGTTTTGAAATTTTGGGCAGTTCGAATTTTGAATGCTAATTTAATATTTGTATTGCGAGGTCATTTTATGGGCAAAAATCAATTTCAAAGCATAGACTTAATTGTAATTTTTAATTGATTCCCGAATTGGCCAGCCACCGGGCAACCGCATTCGAAATTTATTTGATTTTTCTCAAATTCATAAATTGCCGGCTGGCAAGCGAAGCGAAGCGATAATGTAAATTATTGGAAATTATTTGAATTTGAATTTTATTTCCCTTGGCCAGAAAATTCGATCAAAATATGCGCACGACCGAAAATACCAGATCCATTTTAATTTTTCGCATGAATGGGAGGAGCAATTTGATTAATTTTTGGGGACTCCCTCCCTGCACTTTCCCGGGCTATAAAATTTTATTTGTTTTACATTCACACCCAGTAAAAACAACAATTTGCTGGCAATTAATTTACAGGCAGTTCCTGCTGCACTTGCCTGGCAGTGGAGCCTGGCAAATATTTACCCAAAATACTAAATGGCCGCTAATTAGTTGACCAGCAAGGGCGGAGCAGCCGGCAAAACTCTGCATTTAAATTTATGCAAAATTAATTGAGCATCGGCAATTTGAACTCTCCAAATGACTCGAATCGATTGGGCCCACAACCCACAGCCAGCTGGCAATGTTAACGCCAAGGTGGCTGACATTTGATACTCCTGTTGGAGGCCACCGACCGGTCCACAGCGACCCGACCAAGTCGTCTAGAATTCCAGTTGCTTTGCCGACTGGCGGGGAGGGGTTCTGAGCTTCCGCATTTGTTGAATGACATTCAACATTTCACGCTAAGATTAATTTACCAAGGCAAATCAGCTAACCTCATCGTCTACGCTCTCTCTTTCTGGCACTCGCATTTAACTTTTCTCTTTGTCTTTGTTTTTTGTAGAACGCAAGCTGTTCGTTGGCATGCTAAATAAAAAATATAACGAGAACGACGTACGCAAATTATTTGAAGTTCACGGCGCCATCGAGGAGTGCACAGTTTTGAGAGACCAAAGCGGACAGAGCAAAGGTTGCGCCTTTGTCACATTTGCAACCAAGCACGCCGCCATCGCAGCTATTAAAGTGGTAAGTTAAAAGGATCGAGAACTTTTCTAAAGGTCTCTATTAATATTTATGTATTATTTAGACCCTAAGCCAGAACAAGATCATGGAGGGCTGCACATCCCCGTTGGTGGTGAAGTTCGCCGATACCCAGAAGGAAAAGGAACAAAAGAAGATCCAACAGATTCAGGCAAATCTATGGAACCTTGCCACGAACATAAACATCCCGTTGGGTCAAACGGCCACCACAGTGTCCACGCCCATACTGCCAAACCCACCGCAACAGCCGTCACCGGTTCTGGGCGCTGACGCCCTCACGCCGGCCTCAATTCAGTTGCTGCAACAACTGCAGGCGGTTGGCTTGCAACAGCAGCTGCTCCAAGGTGAGTCCATCGCCGCTCCGCCTCTTTTCAGTGATATGCTAATCATTTTATGCCTTCTCTCTCTGTTTTTGTTTGGCAACCTGGTTCAGCTCTTACCGGACTTGGAGCACAAACAAGCAACTCGGCGACGGACACAAGTGCTGCTGCCACGGCAGCTGCTGCAGCCGCTGGCCTCTTGCCACCGATGACGGTACAAAACTTGGCCGCCATTGCGGCCATGACACAGCCCAGTCTGTCGAATGCCGGTGCCACATCACCCGGCAGTGCTCAGTTGACCAACACGGCGGCTTTGTTGTGTGAGTAGCGGGGAAATGCAGGGGCCGGGGGCAGGACTGAGAGCCTCCCTCGGTTTGTGTTAATCAACTTAGAAGGCAACACGGGAGTCACAAAATTAATAATTCAACACTCAAAGAGCAGAGTCTACCCCGCTGGATGGGGCAGAAAAAATACGAGCCCAGCCAACCGAGCTCTTGTCGTCCTTGTCATCCTTGTAGTCCGTGTGGTCTGCGCGGTCCGTGCTGTGGGGTTTTTGTCGTCGTGTTAACTGGGCTAATCATCTAATTTCCCTTCTTTTTTCCGGCCACATTTGCCTTGCCTGCCAACCGACCGGCTTTCGATTGAATTGGATTGGCTTGGCTTGGTCTCTTTAATGTGGCTGTTTATCGATTTCTAATTATTTTGTTGCCCTGGTACCCAAAACCCCCCCGTTCGACGACGTCGTCGTGCCATCTAATGACTGGCAAATCGGTTTTTGTTTTTGTCGAATCCAATTCCCCATTTTGCGTGGCATCCTGGCGGCCCCGGCCTTCCTTATTGCGCCGTTGCTGGCACAGGAACTAAGTGTGTGTAAAGTTATTTCCGTAGCGCTTCAATTCATAAGCCTAATCGACCAATAAGCTACACTAATTGGCTTGATGTGGTCCCAATCGAGTGGGAACGCAAGGCCGATGGTTGTTATGGGGCGCCCGCTCATTAATGGGGACAGGAAAAGCCTCTCTATAAATTTGCCCAACTAAACCCAAAGAACTAACAAATCAAATTATTTTCTTACATTCTTTCCTCTCATCTAACCAATTTAAATGCTGACCGAAATGGATTTAAATGCCATGGATACACAAATTACATTCTCTATATCTTTTCCTATGTCTGTGCGTATATAAATCATTTTTATAGGCCTCTTAGGAAAAACGGCAGCGGCGAATGCCAACTCCTCCTCGTCGTCCTCATCAGGTGAGCAGCAAAACGTTGTGAGCTTTCTTTTTGGTTGCCTTTTTCCTTTTTTTTCGTTTCCTGGTAAAGTCAACAAACCGTGACTCACTTACGTCGCGTCCTTTACGTAAAACAAGAGTGCATAACGTGCGCGCTTGCGTAACTTTAAAGTTAACGTCACAATTCCTGAAAGCCGTAAAATGCCAAAGCATCCGTACAAAATTACAAGTTCCCCATTCGCCGCCAACAGCTGAATTAACAACACGGAACTTATGGTCCTGCAACCGACCATGGCCGACCCTCGAATGGCCTTTGCTGAAATTGCAGCGACCTCACCACCGCCATGGCTGTCGTCAATTGTTGGTGGGGAAATTAAATTAGTCACAAAGTTCGGGGCTTTAAGGAATCCCTGAGGATGATTGTCAGCCCGAACAGGCAGCTATTTATTATCCCTTGTAGATTCTTATTCTTGTTCGGCAAAAATCCACTTAAAGAGGAAAGAACTGGTGAAAAAATACAATTTTAGAGTCATGTGAGGCAGGAAGAAAGCTTTTGTCTCCTGACACGTTCCCTTAACCCCTTGTCGGTGTGGGGCGGCTTAAAGTGTATGCAGCTTTTGTTGGCAGCCCTTGAGAGGCCCACGGACAATCGCCATAGCAGCCGTCTGGCCTGTCTCCTCTTTGAGTATCAAGTTAATTTCAAGCAAAGCCCACCGCAAAAAAAAACGGCAAGCAAGAAATAAAGGGACAGGACCAAAGTGTAAGGAGGGGCAGAAGCCAGAAGATAAAGTAGCTGACTTTACCAGAAAAATGCCAAAAATTAAGCGGATTTTAGCGTCTGCCTGGCAAAATCCTCCCCGCATCAAATCCCAGCGCCGGAATTCCCTGTCAGGCGGCGAAGGACTTGACCCGCCCATTCCCCCCAGCTGCTTATCTGGGGCCGGTGGCGGCGGCCTTTTAACTGATTTTCAACCTCAACCCAACCTCCCCTGGCCCGGAGTATCTTGTGTGGGACCATCGTGTGCCGCTTGAACGATTCCAGGGCACTTAATTTAATGAAATATTAAAAATTCTTGTAGTCGCCCGGTCCGTTCCGTTCCGCCCACGCCGACCACTGCCACTCGAAGAAACAAGTTAAAAGTAAACTTACTGGCCTGGCTAAGGGTTCTGTGCTTCTTGCCGTATAAAAATACGAAGAAAATTTGTAGCTGCGTGCCAACTGCATTTGACAGGCGGGAAGAATTGGTCACGCCCCTTGCCTTGCCGTTCGGTTGGGCGGCGATGGGCGTTGGGCTGTTTATCTCATGTGTTTTTCTACTTTGAATTTCTGGCAAATGTTTTCCTGTTTCTGTTTTGCTTTTCGACATAAGCGCCCATAAAAGAAGCAACAACAAGAAATACGCAAAAGTGGAGAAAAACTTTTCCGATTTTTTGACTTTACATTTTGCCTATCGTACTTTTTGCACCGGATGTGCATAAACTAAACGACCAGAGATCTTTTTGCAATAGTTTGGTTTATTCGCTTATTATTTTTTTCTTGCCACCACATCGGCATTTGTTGCACGATTTGCTTTTAAATTTTTTGGTTTATTATTATTTTGGAATTTCACTCCCAAATTGCCTTGATGAAGTTGAGTTGGAAATGGCAGTTTGTTTATTTTTTCAATGTTGCCTTTTGCATTTTATTATTGACATTGTAGCCAAGATCACAAGAGGTTTTTCACTCTCTCTGCTTTTCTGTTTCTCTCGGTATCTTTTTTTCGTGATGACTTTCAAGCGCATTCAATTCGGAAAGTTTTGTGAGCATTTCCACTTTTCTCGATGTTTGTTTGTTGATGCGATTTGCCTGATTCTTTAACATTCTCTCAACCCGCTCGCTGCTGCCCACGCAACCCCTCAAAGTTGACGATGCCTGGCGCAAACACCAAAACAACAGCACTCGGGCCCAAACTCGGACGGCTCAAAGTCAACGTTCGAAACGAAACAAAAGTCGACTCCACTTGAACAAACGAAAATCTTAATCAAAGTTTTGTAAAGTGCAGTAAACTAGGGAGTTTATACGCCCCAGCAATCCAATCGGACGCCCTCGGCTCTGCCGCTCCCCGATTAAGGATTTCAACACGTTTCTTGCCAACTTTTCAACATATTCGCTGGGATCGCCTCACTTGACTTTCGGCCTTGACAACACAAAAAACAAAGAGGGGGACTGGGAAAAAACCATCTTGCCGGGAATTAGAAACATTCCATTTGCTTGGTTGTTTTGCAGCAACAAAAAAGTTCAATTTCAGTCAACTTGCAGTCGAAACAAAAAGTCTGCTCTCTGTAACATTCGTGTTCGAATTTTAGGCATTTTACTAGGCACTCGAAGGACAGGAGGACCCCAATGTTCTTAGTTTGTTGCCCTAATTGTTTTTCGGTTTCCCTATCTTTGATAAAGTAACAGGGCCATTGATACAGAAAATATCAGGGATAAAGAGCTAAACAGACTTATCAATGGATTTGAGATTAATTTAAACGTTAAACAGTCGGTAATCTCTTCTTTTTACAAAAAAAAAAAAAAAAATGGCCATAAGGAATCCAATTTATAATCTTAACGAGGACCTGCCAAGTATGATCGAAATGAATGGTTTGAAGGTTAAAAAGATCAGAAATCTTTATTCTTTGCCTTCAAGTGTTCAGATTTCCATACGTTAAAACTTGAAAGACACAATGCATAAGGTCAGCTTCAACCTCCCAGAATCTCTTTAATCATTTTGATCTCCATAAAGAGTATTCCAACTTCTATATATTAAAGTGGACCTCTCTACTTTTTCCTCACTTCCTCTCTCTCTCATTACTGGGTCTCTTTCACACATCCCCCTCTTCCCTTCCTCTGAAAAGTGAACTCGAAAATTATCGTTATTGGCCAGTTGACAGCCACCGGCCAGGACGCTTTGAAGCTTTGGGTCAACTTCATTGGCTCGCTGAGCGCTTTTTGCTTCTTTGAAGTTCCGACTCGTCGGTCGACGGACAACGGATTCCACAAACAATTAAAACAAATTTTCTTAGCAATATGCAAAGTTTTGTTTGCTGTCTTCTTCGTTGTTTTTGGGTTTTTCGTGTTGTTTTCATATGCAAAACAGTTTTTGCCAAGCTCACACGGCCTCACGACCGGGAAAGTTGCCTTTCCTTGGGAAATTAAAAAATTTCAACAAATTGATTGCAACACCTAAAATTGTACAGCTTTCATCCCCCACCTCCTTTCACCACCCTTCCACCCAGCAGTCTCTTCATCTCCTTGTCGTCATACTCGTCTATCCCTTTGTTGTTTGGCTGTCTCTTTCTGACTTT
>JBAMCP010002035.1:0-15647 GCA_037075105.1 Lissocephala sabroskyi
GCTTTCTATATTATTATTTTTTTTTTAAACAGCGCCTCAGGCTTTTAAATAGCAGAACTGACGAAAAAAATCCCCTGAAACGATTTCTTCTTCTCTCTTTCTTTGCATCTTCTTCTTTACACCTCTTTTCCGTTTCGGGGCTACCACATTGCCAACCACATAGGTGGTAACTCTTTCATATCAAGCGCTTGTACGCTTTGGAAATTATCGGGTATCGAAATTGAATTTAAAATTCAAAATGGCGGATGCAGTCTAAGGTAGTGCGAAGAAATCGACTTGCTTTCCCTACAGGTTTTTATATAGCTCTAGCGTTGTCAATTTTAATTGTTTAATAAAAACATTTCTACTGAATATAAATATTTTATACTTAGTTACGTTAGTTACACGTATTTTTATTTATTAAAATATTTTATTTTTGAATTGCCCGCCAATCAACGAGTGCCATTCGACTAATTTACATTAAATCGATACGGTAGCACTGTCCAATTTAAATAATATTAAAAATTAGCTCATAAGAGGACTTATTTATCATTTTGGATTATTTTACATATAATATCTTTACTAAATAATGATTTTCAAGCATCAGGCTAGTTTCGACACGACAAGTAGTAGATAAAAAACAAATAGCGATTCTTTTGGAAAGGTGGCAGCCACGCAATAACCATGTGTCTTTGTGTGTGTATATGTAAGATTTTAACCGATGGCTGAAAACGTTCAATTAGTAAAATATGGAAAAAGTAAAAGTTAGAAAATAAATATAAAAAAAACATTACAAATAGTTTCAACGGTGCTGCAGTTGAGCGCACTCAATATAACTCGCCAACTATAACGCAGTCCATTAATTGTGGAAGTCGGTCTGCCGCGGTGCTATTGGCAGTGCTGTCGCATGAAAAAAATTTGTACGAGAGAAGTGAAAATTTCGTGGAATATAAATAAATAGTAAAAGTCAAATCTGCCCTCGAGCACTTGGACTTGCAACTTCGGGTTCGTTTCAAAACCAATTAAATACATAATATCAAAGACCTGCAAATAAACAAATAAACAATCGAAAATATGTACGTCGCAAGGTTTCCTCCTCGAAGCTTTGGCCGCCATTATATTTCACCAAAACTCACCAAACCCTCCGTGGGGCTAATCCTCGGTGTATCCGAAAATGTTGTAAACGTTGTCAACTTATCTATGTATGCTAAAGTCTATGTATAACCAACCAACCAACCCCACCACACAGTGAAACCAATGAACTAATTTTTCAAACAAAAACCTAACGCAAGCATACATATGAGCTTAAATTAAATTACACCCTAACTATTTTACTTCTGCAATATGGTGGTGGTGTTCGATGGAACCAAATAAAAAGCCAGATCGCCGATTTCGAGAGTAAAGAAAAAAAAAACAGTGTAAAATTCCCGAAAAAAAAGTTGACGTGATTTTTAAGTGCGGCACTCAGCGGACCTCAGCTTGACAACAAAAAGAAAAAAACGTGTGTTTTTTCGATCTACGCTCGTCTTCAGTCGAAATAAATTGTAAGATTTGTAAGCTAAACAAATGGGAGCACTGTATGTACATAGAACGATGTATGCATGTGCAAATGTATAGGTGTGTGTGTGTGTGTACATTACTAGTATATTTGCGAATATGCTACGTGATGGGTGTCTATAAATTGGAAGTTATATAAACCAAACTACTTATACATAAATATGCGTTTCGTGTAAACAAATTTCTATGAAATTTCGTTCGATTTGTAACGCCGACCATCTTTGATATTTTTGCTAAAGAACTCTACGAATTTTTGTTCTTAAAAATCCTTTAAGTAACTTGATATGACCGCTGAAAGACCGGCTAAGTTTCCTTAAGTTCATCTATTCAATTCGGGCTCGTTCCATTTTCAGTTATCAAATATTTATTACAAACAAACATATGTATATCCGTATGTATGTATACATGCATATATGAACGAAATATGTATAATTGGGTGGCAATGGTGGTGGCTCAATTTGATAGACAAATGGCTGCTCTAACCAACCACCAAAGTTTGATCTGCTCCTCCAGAGCAGCAACCCACACTCCTTGCCAAACTAGCCAACCAACTACGTTTGCGTCTGCATTTATGTAATGCATACTACATACAATACATACAAATGCATACATCAATAGTTGGTAATGCATATTCATCCATATGGTGAAATATTTCTGACATTTCCATCGAATTAAAAATGTAAAAACACTTGCTTCGCTTTACGCGTTACAGGCCGATAAATACATAAATACATACGTACATACATACATAGATTTCTAGGTAATAACCTTTTTATTGTGTTCATTTAGTGCATGTGTAGGTGTGAGTGTAGGTGTGTGTGTGTTGGTGTGTGTGAGGCAGAGATTCATACAAACATTGGAGGGGATTATTTCGTGTGCAGCGTTGCCATATCGCAATTATTTTCAATATACGGCAGGACTTGTTGTATAGCAACGTTGTTTTTGTTGCTCCTCCAAAAAAACAGGGGGGGAAAACAACCAACAAAAAATAAAAGCAGAGCGAGCAGAATTTTTTGTAGGCCCACAAAAGGACTTCAATTAAGTGCCGACAGTTTATTTGTTTATTTTGCTGTGCTTACGAACGAATTGTTGAAATATATTCTATCTTCTCGCAGGCTCGATTTAAATACACACAGAGAATGTCTGCCAAGGGCGACTGCGAGACTCCGAGCTCAATTGGCAGTGGATCCGCCAGCGGAAACATGCACACCAACTCCACACCAGCCCGCCGTCTACGCACCCGAAACTCCACGGGCAGCGGCACAACAAGTGGCAGCGAATCGGCCAAAAAGAACCTGGCCAACTCGGCCCACAACTACAACAGTGATAACTCGACAGCCGTCGGCGATAGCCTGGCCCAGCCGCCGGCAGACAAACCCATGCCCAGCGTGCCCATGAACCATGCCAGCAGCAGCGTGTCGGCCTCCAAGAAGTACCACAACAGTTGCCCGCATCCGACGCCCAGCGTGCACAAGAAGACGCTGCACACGCAGCCGCACAGCTCCAACAAGTTTGACCAGAACAAGAATGAGGAGTTCCACTTCGACACGCCGCCGGAGTGCCCGGTGTTCCGGCCGACCATGGAGGAGTTCAGGAACCCGTTGGCCTACATCAGCAAGATCCGTTCGATAGCCGAGAAGTGCGGCATAGCCAAGATCTTGCCGCCGGAGAAGTGGTCGCCGCCATTTGCCGTGGACGTGGACAAGTTGCGCTTCGTGCCGCGTGTGCAGCGGCTCAACGAGCTGGAGGCCAAGACGCGGGTCAAGCTCAACTTTCTGGATCAAATAGCCAAGTTCTGGGAGCTCCAGGGTTCTTCTCTGAAGATTCCCATGGTCGAACGCAAGGCCTTGGATCTCTACACTTTGCATCGCATCGTCCAGGAGGAGGGCGGCATGGAGCAGACCACCAAGGAGCGCAAGTGGGCCAAGGTGGCCAACCGCATGCAATATCCCTCGAGCAAAAGTGTGGGAGCCACTTTGAAGGCCCACTACGAGCGAATACTCCATCCCTTCGAGGTGTACACATCGGGCAAGGTGCTCGGCTCTTCAACTGGCGGAGGCGGCGGCGGAGTGTCCGTCTCGTCAAATGCCACGCCAATAAAGTGCGAAGATGACGGCACCGACTACAAAGTTCATGAAATTCCAACCAGGCAGCAGATTGCCCCTCCCAACGAGAACAACACGCGCCGCTCGAAGCGCTTCGGCCACTCAACAGCCAGCTGCGGCTTAGGGGGAACTTCAGGCTCCACCACAGCCACCTCGCTGATCAAGATCGAGCCGAAGGAGGAGCACAAGCGGGATCTTCTCAGCAGCTTCAATGCCGTGAATTCGGGCAGCGGCTCGGCCAACTCAGCCACAGCCCAGCCGTCGGCCAACACTCGCGCCAGCGCCACCCTAAAAAAGGCCAACGAGCCGCAGCAGATCATCGATCCGCTGATGAAGTACATTTGCCACATTTGCAACCGCGGCGACGTCGAGGAGTCCATGCTCCTTTGCGACGGCTGCGACGACAGCTACCACACTTTCTGTCTCCTGCCGCCGCTCTCCAGCATACCAAAGGGTGAGTTTCCCCTCAACCACAAAAAACAAACCTCATTTATAATCTGTTTCCCTTTTAGGTGAATGGCTGTGCCCTCGCTGCGTGGTGGAGGAGGTGAGCAAGCCCCAGGAGGCCTTTGGCTTCGAGCAGGCCGAGCGGGAGTACACGTTGCAGCAGTTTGGCCAGATGGCCGACCAATTCAAGCAGGAATACTTCCGCAAGCCCGTGCATCTCGTGCCCACCGACCTGGTGGAGCGCGAGTTCTGGCGCATTGTCTCCTCCATAGACGAGGACGTGACCGTGGAATACGGAGCCGATCTCCATACCATGGACCACGGCTCGGGCTTTCCCACCAAGAGCTCGCTGTATTTGCTGCCCGGCGACCAAGAGTACGCCGAGTCCAACTGGAACCTCAACAATCTGCCCCTCCTCGAGGACTCTATTCTGGGCCACATCAATGCCGACATCAGCGGCATGAACGCCCCCTGGATGTACGTGGGCATGTGCTTTGCCGCCTTCTGCTGGCACAACGAGGACCACTGGAGCTACTCGATTAATTATCTCCACTGGGGCGAGCCCAAGACCTGGTACGGCGTGCCCGGCTCCTGCGCCGAGCAGTTCGAGGAAACCATGAAGCAGGCAGCCCCCGAGCTGTTCGCCTCCCAGCCCGATCTCCTGCACCAGCTGGTGACCATAATGAACCCCAATATCTTGATGAACAACGGGGTCCCCGTCTACCGCACGGACCAGCATGCCGGCGAGTTTGTTATCACCTTTCCCCGGGCCTATCATGCCGGCTTTAATCAAGGCTATAATTTCGCCGAGGCCGTCAACTTCGCCCCGGCCGACTGGCTGAAAATGGGCCGCGAATGCGTCAATCACTATTCTATGCTGCGGCGGTTCTGCGTCTTCTCGCACGACGAGCTCGTCTGCAAGATGGCCTTGGAGCCGGGCAAGCTGACCTTCGGCATAGCCACCGCCTGCTACATCGACATGGCCGAGATGGTGGACACCGAGAAGAAGCTGCGCAAGTCGCTGCTCGAGTGGGGCGTGACCCGCGCCGAGCGCCGCGCCTTCGAGCTGGTCAACGACGACGAGCGCCATTGCCAGGAGTGCAACACCACCTGCTTCCTCTCGGCCGTGGCCTGCGAGTGCAACGAGAAGATCATCGTCTGCCTGCGCCACTACACGGTCCTTTGTGGCTGCGCTCCGGAGAAGCACACGCTGATCTATCGGTATACTTTGGATGAGATGCCGCTGATGCTGCAGAAGCTGAAGGTGAAGGCTCACAGCTTTGAGCGCTGGCTGTCGCGGTGTCGGGACATTGTGGATGCCCAGACGCCGACGTCGGTGACGCTGTCGGAACTGCAGGATCTGTGCAAGGAGGCCGAGACAAAGAAGTTCCCTTCCTCTCTGCTTATTGATCGATTGAATGCGGCCGCCATCGAGGCCGAGAAATGCGTCACAGTCATCCAGCAATTGGGCATTAACAAGGTTAGTCTCAGTCCAATTTAAGTCTTCTATATTCTGAATTTATTTAAGGAATCAGGGAATCAATATTAGAGGTTTTTGAGGTGAGGTTAAAGCTCTGCAATCCCTCATCCTCAAAGATCTAAGCTAAGCTAAGTGATTTTTAGGAAGCTACCATTTCCAAGGAACTGAAAGAACTTCTATGGCTTAAAGGAATCGAGGAGATTAGGGGTTTTTGGGATCTCTGAGCTCTTCAATCCCTCAACCTCAGAGATCTCTGGTGACCTTTGAGAAGCTTCTCCTCTGAAGGAACTTACAGAACTTCTATAGCTCAAAGTAATCTAGCAGATTAGAGGTTTTTTAGAATAACTCAAAGAACTGCAATTTTCCAAACCCAAACCCCTCTGGTGACCTTTGTTTTTTCAACTAAGTGATCTTTAGGAAGCTCTTTCTCTAAAGGATCCTATGGCCTAAAGGAATCTAGAAGATTGTAGGTTTTTGGGTTTAAGTTTTCGGGATCTCAAAGCTCTTTAGTCCCTCAATCTCAAAGATCTCTGGTTAGCTTTGTTTATCTTAAGATTAGCGATCTTTCGGAAACTTCTCTGCCCACTTCAAATGAACTTACAGAACTTCTAAAGGTCAAAGGAATCTAAAATAATACAGGTTTTTGGGGAACTGCAATCCCTCAACCCCAAGGACCTCAGGGTACCTTGGTTTGTCTTGAGCCGAGTGATCTTTCGGCAGCTCCTCCTTCTATAAAGCAACTTACAGATTTCTTACGACTTTAAAGACCTTTGGGAATTCTTAGAATTTCTTAGATTAATTTCATTATTTAGTAGGAAATTTCAACTGTCTAAGGGCCAAAAAGTAAGTCTCTCTGGTCCGTTTTTCTAAGTCCTTTCTCTATGCTTTTGTTCATTCTCCTGCCTTCCCAAAAGGATCGCTAATAACTTTCATTATTTAGTAGGAAATTCCGACTGAGGTCTGCAAAGTAAGTCTCTCTGGGCTGTGTGCCTTTGTCCTTTCTCCAGGCTTTTAATCCAATTTGTAGAAAATTCTTCCCCCTTTCAAGAAGACAAGGAGCCCCTCGGCTCAAACCCAAGCCAAAAGAACTTACGGATTGGAAGTCTTTCCTTCTGAGAGTCTAGGAGTTCTACGGTTTTCAGGCTCTCCCAGCAGAGGAAGCCAATTAAGTCCTGAAAAAGGAAACTGCTTGTGTGAATTGAATTTAAATTCCTCCTTTGAACTCTTGCAGGTGCGCACCCGCTCGGATCACAACCAAGAGGCCGCCCAATACAAGCTCACGATGGAAGAACTGGAACTCTTCGTCCAGGAAATCGACAACCTCTGCTGCATCATCGACGAAGGAGCCTCCGTACGCGAGCTCCTAGTCCTGGGCCGCCAGTTCGTAGAGCGCGCGGAGAACCAATTGCTGCTCTCGCTGGATGCCTTGGAGGAAAACGAACTGGAGACTCTCATCAACGAGGGCAGCTCGCTGCGCATCGAACTCCAGCAGCTGGACAAACTACACAAGCGATTGAAGCAGTGCAAGTGGTTCAAACGCTCCCAGGGCCTGCGCGAGACCAGCTCCAAGCTGACCTACAACGATGTGAAAGTATTACTGAACACGGCGGCCGCGGACATGGACCCCACGGATCCGTACATAGACCGCGAGATCCGCAAGCTGCAGACCATTGGGGCGGCCATCGAGGCCTGGGAGTCGCAGGCAGCTAAATATTTCCGCCGACTCACCCAGCAGCACGAACTGGCCGAGATCGAGCAGTTCCTGAAGTCGGCCGCCAATATCAACGGGCAGGTGCCTTCCCATGGCCTCCTCAAGGACGCTTTGCGCAAGGCCAAGGAGTGGCTGAAGTCGGTGGAGCTGCTGCAGCAGAACAACCATGTGACCTACTGCCACACGCTGGAGGCCATGATCGAGCGCGGCCTGGGCATTCCCATCCAGCTGGAGGAGCTGAGCCGCATGCAAGGCCATTTGAGCAGCGCCCACCAGTGGAAGGACAACACGGCCCAGGCGTTCTTGAAGAAGGGCACGTTCTATACTTTGCTGGAGGTGCTGATGCCGCGCATGGACCCCATTAACATTGACTCGGATCTCAGGCCGCGATTCAAGGAGGACTTCCTCAAGGAGAAGAATCCCGCCGAAATTGTGGCTTCGTTCAAGAACGCCGAGGAGAAGGAGCTGCGCGACATGCGCGACCTGCGGCGCGAGAATATCACCAAAAATCCACTGCGCGATTTGTTCTGCCTCTGCAAATCCGAATTCCACGGCGTCATGTTCAATTGCCAGCTCTGCCGCGACTGGTTCCACGAGGACTGCGTGCCCCCGCTCCTGCCCAACGGCAACGGCCTGTACAAGCCCAGCAGCCTCAGCAGCAGCGGCCGCTGCAAGTGGCTGTGCCCCTCGTGCGTGCGGTCCAAGCGCCCGCGCCTGGAGACCATCCTCCCGCTGCTCGTGCAACTCCAGCAGCTGCCCATACGCTTGCCAGAGGACGAGGCCTTGCGGTGCCTGGCCGAGCGCGCCATGAACTGGCAGGACCGCGCCAGCAAGGCCCTGACTAGTCCGGATGTAAGTGCCGCCCTTGACTCGATTATAGCCTTCCAGCAGCAGCAGCAGGAGAAGGGCAAGGCCAGTGCCGTCCACATGCGCCGCAAGCCGCGCCGCCTGAGCATTCGCGCGGGCAACAGCCAATCGAAGGACTCGCACTCTGGCTCCGAAATGGACGAAGACGACGACGACGATGTGGGCCGCCTCAGGATCATCGAGGACGGCTTCAGCAATGACGAGGAGGACTTGCCCAATCTTTCAGACGCCACGCTGGCCAGCGCGGATCTGCTGAAGCTTCTGTCCGAAAGCGAAATCGACAACCTGCTAGAGCTAATGATGGAGGGCGATCTGCTGGAGGTGTCGCTCGACGAGACCGAGGATCTGTGGAAAATAATCGAGACCATACCGCCCACACTGCTGCAGGCCGAGGCCCTGGAGAAAATCGCCCAGTACAAGAAGCGCCAGCAGCAGGTCAACGTGCAGTCCTCGAACGCCAACTCCGCGGCCGAGGACTCCAACGACAGCCTGCTCGTCCAGAGCAGTCCCAACAGCAAGAGCGGCGGGGCCAGCAACCCGCGCAACCCCAACCTGTCCTCGGCCAAGAAGCGGCGCTCGAACGAGGCCCCCGGCAACTGCACGGTGCCCCGCAAGAAGAACAACACACCCAAGCAGCCCAACAAGAAGACAATAAGCCGGAAGAGCGACGGCAAACCGCAGGCCTCGCCGGCCAGCGGCACTGGGGCTGGGACAACCGATGCCGATGCCGAGAACAAGCAGGCCAACGGCGGCAACACCACGCACAATGGCAGCGCCGCGAATGCGGTCAACCCGCTGCCTGGGGCCCCTGGCTCGGCGCAGAAGAAACGCAAAAGGACTTCAACCAACAACAACAACAACAATGGCACAACCAGTCAAACCGCTGGCTCTGCCGGGCAAACGAATGCCACCGGCGGGGCCAATATAATCGGCCCGAATCCAGCAACCGGCGGCCAGAAGAAGCATGCCCAGCGCACCCAGCAAACCGCCCAGGAGGACGACGAGGAGGAGTGCCGGGCCGAGAACTGCCACAAGCCCACGGGCCGCGAGGTGGACTGGGTCCAGTGCGACGGCGGCTGCAACGAGTGGTTCCACATGTACTGCGTGGGCCTCAACCGCAGCCAGATCAAGGCCGACGACGACTACATCTGCATACGCTGCACCAAGACTGTGGCCGAGGCGGTGGCCAACAGCAGCCTGGCCAGCTCGCTGGCCGGCTCGCCGGCGGCCTCCACCAAGCAGCGCGCGGCCCAATCGGCGCGCTAGGAAAACACATTCATTTATTAGGGGGATCCACTTTGAGTTCCCATATCATATTTCATGTTCTTTTCGGGGCGTTGGGGAGTTTAATTTTCTTTTCTTTTTGCAGATCTTTCAAATGCAAAATAAAATATATATATTTATATATGTACACCGAAGAATGAAATACGCTCGGCAAGTACTCAAAAAACAAACCCCCTTCGATATAGAACTCCGCATTGGAGATCCTTTAAGATCGTTTAACTTATCCTACGTTGTATATGTTAATTTAATTTTTTGTTTCCATTGAGTAGGTCCGAAGGAATGGGCCGTTTTTAATCCTTAGTTTCTGTATATTTTTGTTTTGAATAAAGTTATTTCAAACTAAATACATCATTATGTATGTATGTATAACGTAAGAGAAGCGAAAACATAATTACAATTTTCAATTTCTTTATAAAAACAAAACTCCATTCGGTCTTTGATCGTTGGCAGGAAATCTTCCATTATTTTTAATTTATAAAACGCAAAGCGCGCTGGAATTCTGTATGTCTTTATTTTCTGTTCGAACTTTTCTTACCCAAAACTATAAAATTAAACTACTTAGGCTAAAAATTAGATTTAAAAAACTAAAAAACAACAAAAACCCAAAAAAATACAATTACAATTTACTATAAAAGTGTTATAGATGCAGCATTACCTTAAGGTTTTATTTCGCCCCATTAACTTTGTAAAAGCCGCGCACCTTTTATATTAAAATGCTAATTAAGAAATAGTCCCTTAAAAAAAAAAAGAAAATGAAACATTGTAAAAAACTCTTGCGTAGTAAAAAGAAAAATCGACCTAAGTCCTCAGCAGTTAAAAAAAAAGAAAAACATAAAAAAATGTGTAATTTAGTTTGTAATCCTGACTTATCACTTTTACTTTTATTGAAGTGTAAAATATTTTTCTTATCACCGGAGTCTCTCATTCTCATTTCTGCAATTTCAATTATATACTAATAAATTAAATATAAATAGTATTACACAATTAATCTTTTTTTTAAGTGCTCCCAAGAAGCTTAATTCCATATAGAGATTTCCAGATCCATTAGGGAGGCCGACCATCCCTCGAAGGACTCACCTTCTGCAGGACTACAAACCACCCCCGGACATCCGCCACTAGCCATACGAATTTATGGATTTTTTCCAGGCTGTTTAAGGGATACAATCGACCGGTTTCCAAACCGGTTGCTCTCTGAGGTGAAACCCCCCCGGGGTCAGTTGGTGGGGCGACTTCAAGTTTTCTTATCCATCTCTCTAAAGAATTAATAATTCAAACCCCCAACACGTTTATTTAAAAACTCTATAAGCATTTCTCCTTCTCTCCTCCAGCTTCTGGGATCCCAGGGAAATGCTTGGCCTCTCGCATTTCCCTTCCCTCAAGGAGCTTAGATTAATTTGGAGCTCTTCTAGTTTTGAAATAAGAAATGCGGGGCTTCCAATTCAAAACAAAATGATATTTTATTACGAAGTTGAATGTGGAAAAGCGGTTAAGTTTGAGCGAAGCGTTGGTTAGGTTTCGGCTCAGATATATAAACCTGGTAGTTATTATCTTACAGTAAAAATAAATATTATTATTTGCAACGGCTCTGGGCCCAGCCATATAAAATGATCAAATGAAAAAGAATTCGAAATGTTTCCTTTTGTTTCGTTTATTTGAATTTTACTTTCTGTTTTAGATAATTGAATGCAAATGGTTGTTGGTTTCTCCTTGATGACGACGCAGGAATTAGATACATATATTTGAGGCTTACAAAATGTTACATCGGGGGCAGTTGGTTTTTGTTGTTGCTGCTGCTGATGAAAGGATTTAAGTCGGAGCTGAAGGTGTTGGACGCTCCGGTTGCGTTGCCCTGCCGTTGGTGGTTGCTGCTGCTGAGGCTGCTGCTCTTGCCTTTTGATGTCTATATAAAGGTATATAGACATATATCAGATCAATTTTGTATAGATTTAAATAATTAGCGTATTTGTTATTATTTGTTTGTATTTGCGGTTGGGACTTTGCAGTCGGTTTTCTTTTTTAGCTTTATTATTTTGTTGTTGTTTTGCTTCACTCACTTTTAATTTAACAATGTTTTTATTATTTTTGTTTGTTGGTTTAAATCAAATCGGCAATGTTTGCGGGCATTTCCTCAATGGTGGTGTGGTAGAATTGTTCAATATCCTTCAAAATTCGGCGATCATCATCTGTAATAAAGTTAATAGCGACACCCTTGCGGCCGAAACGACCACCGCGACCGATTCTGCAAAATAAAATAGTTAAATTTCATCTGAGCGAAAATTATTAACGTTAAATTTACCTATGAATATAGTTCTCCCGGTTGGAAGGTAGATCGTAGTTAATGACCAACGAAACCTGCTGCACATCAATGCCACGAGCCAGCAAATCGGTTGTGATCAACACACGCGAAGATCCCGAACGGAACTGCTTCATGATGACCTCGCGATCGCGCTGCTCCATGTCTCCGTGCATGGCCGAGACGGTGAAGTTGTGGTTGGTCATCTCCTGGGTCAGTTGGTCAACCTAAAGCAACGAATCCCTTAAGCTTTTCGAACTCTGGAGAGGTTTCTCGGTGACTCACCTTGCGTCTGGTATTGCAAAAAATAACAGATTGGGTGATGGAAAGGGTGTCGTACAGATCGCACAACGTGCCCAGCTTCCAGTTCTCTTGCTTAACGTTAACGTAAAACTGCTTGATACCCTCAAGAGTCAACTCCTCCTTTTTAACTAAAATGCTGACTGGATCGCGCATGAAACAGCGGCTGACCTCCAGCACATCGGGAGGCATCGTAGCAGATAGAAGAATAACTTGAACATCAGGCGGCAACATCTTGAAAACGTCTTGAATCTGGTCCTTGAAACCGCGCGACAACATCTCGTCGGCCTCGTCAAGGACGAACAGCTTGATGTTCTGCGTGCGCAACACCTTGCGGTTGATCATGTCATAGACACGGCCAGGAGTGCCCACCACAACGTGGCAGCCGGACTCCAAGTTGCGGGCGTCCTCGCGCACGTTGGTGCCGCCAATGCAGGCATGGGAATGCACCTTCATGTACTCGCCCAGGGCCATGACAACTCGCTGGATCTGGGTGGCCAGCTCGCGAGTGGGGGCCAAAATCAGGGCCTGGCAATCGCGAATGGACGTGTCGATTTGCTGAAGTATAGCAATGGAAAAGGTGGCAGTTTTTCCAGTACCTAGGCAAAAGCATTTTCGCTAATTAGTTTACAGCAACTTTTAAGATTTTATTGCTGTTTTTAATGGCGACCCCGCCCCGCAGCTGGCAAAATGAGTTACTCACCGGACTGAGCCTGGGCAATGACATCGCGGCCCTTGACGCAAGGAATGATGGCGCGCTGTTGGATGGCTGACGGCTTCTCGAAACCGTAGCCATAGATGCCGCGCAAAAGCTCTTCACGCAGGTTCATGTCGTCGAAATTGTCGTAGACTTCATGCCAGGTGGACTCGATGACACCCTCGGGGTCCATGCCGCCGGGTCCTTCATGAGCTATTTCACTTCGATCATCCCTAAGGGGAGGGCAGGAAAAATAAGTAAGCAAAAAAGGTAGTGTAGTTTTTTTTTGTGGTTATGGCGAATCTACGCTTAGCAACGAAAATTAAACCGAAAAGGGTCAGTAATGACGACAGCGCGGCATTGGCGGCGGCAACACTCACATTGTCAATCGCTAATGAAGTACTAAGATGTAATTTAGTAGGTTAATATAAATGTTGACGATCGGAGCCCCGTTTGCTTGTACTAGTTTCGGATATTTCTTAAATTTTAATAATGTTTCAGTCACAAATTTCTTTTCACACAAACACAAGCGACGACAAAAGCGTGTTTGTTGTGCGTGATGTTCCGCAGTATTGAATTTGGCGTTTGTGTGTGTGTGAAGAAGAGAGCAAGTTTCAGCGGCCGACCGCTATGCGGCCTTTAATGCGGCGGTGACGGCCTTACGGCCGCTCTCTGAGTGCGAAAGAGTACGCTATATGTGTGTTTGCCTGGCCGATGTGAAAAAGTAGTGAATTTTTGCATGTAGGAGCGGCCGTCGGCCCGATATTACAACCAATTTCATCGAATGCATGAAGAGTTGCACTGCGTAGTAGTAGAAGTTTTAAAAAAGTAGCAAAAAAAAAAAAAAAAACTAATCAGCCACCAAGCAATTCTAATTTTTTAAAGGTGTTTTCTCGGCTTTTTGTGGGCTACCTAGGGGTGTTTTTTTTATTTTACTTAATTGGAAAGTAAAAAATGGCTGGAAAGGTGCTATACATTTTCCTGGTATTATTCATTATTCATGTCACCAAGTGACTAAGAGGCAAACTTATTTGCGAAAGCGAGGATTTTTTCCATATTAACTTAATTTCAAACATTTGAGTGAGCACACTCGAAATACATAAATAATTCGGGTCGGTCGCCATTAGAACGCGGCTCCACACACTTGCAAAATTAAATACTAGTAACCATTTTCTCTCGCGCTCAGCGAGCGCCGTCCGAGACTCGTGCGATGTCATCGCAGTCATCGTGTAAAAATTCACTTTGTTCTTTTTGCTTCACACATTGCTCGTTCACAAATTTCAAAATGTTTTTTCCCTATTTAAATGCACTTAAACTCATGTTATTCGTCTTTAATATTGTTCCGTACTTCACCAGGAGTAAAATAACTCATATATTTCTAATTTACAATTCTAAAATACTAACATTTTTTCGAAAATTATTTGGCACTTTTTACACACGTGCTGCTGATTTCTTAAAAACCAACGAAAAGAACGGCGTCAGCGTTGCCACATATGAATAGCGTTGCCCCCTAATAAAATCGCGGAAACTCTACTCGAGGACGGAATTTTGATTAATTTAAACATGTAAAATTTAATGTAAACTAAACTGTCTTATTTAATAGTTCCGTTGGCTTTGCAAAAATATGAAAAACTGCAAAACTATAAAAATAGCCGGAACTAAAACTGGTTCATTCCAAAGATAAAAAATTTTTAATATCGATATTAATTAATTTAATTTCCTAATAGGATTTTACAATTACAGCTTTACAAATAATTCCGCACGCACCCACAGAATATTAATTTTTTTCAATAAGTATCGGAAGCCAGAGGTGATTGTAATGTTATCGTTGAAAATATTCTGTTTATTTGTGTCTTAATTGTGTGTGGTTGTAATGAGATAAATAAGCCATATTTTAACGCTTTAGGGTTGTGAAATTAATCGATATTTCGATATGTCTTGTGGGCTGAATGAATTATTTGAAATGTTCGTATGATATGGGAATTGGTATTATTATTAATGTGTTATTTTATAGAGCAGATAAAAATTTATAGCTGATATGGTTATGCTTTTTACAAACGGTATTGGAGCCAAAACCGGTACACATTCTGCAACCCTGCCAACTTAATGTGTTTTCGATAAATGTATTTTTGTATTTTTTTCAGATTTTTGCTCATTAGAATTATCCTTTAAACGCCGCGCTTAATTTAAGCCCCTTATAAAAATTGTTGGCAGTTAGTCCTTTAAATAATGATTCACAATGCAGGGCGGTTATGGCTTCGGCCGAGTTGGCAGGGCTATTTCTTCTTCTTCGTCTTTTTTAATGTGAAAATGTATGAGTGTCAGTATAATTTCGTCGGTGGAAGGGTAAGTGAGTGCTTGGAATTTTGAAAATTTGACAAGCCTTTAAACTTTCATTTATTGAACATGAAAAATTCGGTAGTGTAATAATGCTTTCCAATACCCATAAATTAACAAGTTTGCTTTGATTTTAATCGTTGCCCAAAAGAAAAGGCCCTTAAAGAAGGGAGGCAAATTTGCCTGTATACGTATGTATGTAAAAAGAAACCTGCATATATATACATATGAATATGGGTATATAAGTGAGTAAAAAAAGTAGCAAAAAATTAAACAAGCCGGTTGGTTCGTGTCTAACCTTTGTAAGTGCTTTTCTAAAATTTCCCTGCTGCGCTCCAAGGACGTTTTAAAAGAAATCTAAAAATATTAAAAAGAAAAGATATTTTCTCCAATCTTACAAAGAAATGTACTCGTATGCATTAAATTTAAAAAGTCTATTTTTAATTTATGATTGTCGACGAGTCAAAATGAAACGATGGCCGATTCATAATACACTCACACACACTCGCACACATCCGTTGAGTCACCTCCAGCTCTTACTCGTTCTTTTGCATTATGCGGCGACCGTTAAGTAACGGCCATATATGCCG
>JBAMCP010002036.1:1580-15647 GCA_037075105.1 Lissocephala sabroskyi
ATATTCTTATGTTCTAGAAGTACTTTTCAAAAACCAACCACAAACATTTTCTAAAAATGTAAAAAACCGAGAAAACAGCTCAACAATTTCGGAACACCGAATGTACAATACTCTGTACCCAAAGCAAGAGACTATATCAGCTCTAAAGATTGATTCAATCGGATAATCAGTTATCCTAAACGATTAAGAGAACTTAATAGAAGATCCTCTTCAAATTTCAGTTAAGAACCCAAAAAAATACAAGGCTGGGACCCCTGAACTCATTCCCTATCCCCTTAATTTGTCTGGCTTAAGTTAGGAGGTCTTTAAAGTTGAATGAAATGATCTTGAAATAATGTTAAAAATATTTCGGATGCGGAAACCCGAAAAATACAAGGCTGGAACCCCTGAACTCATTCCATTTGCCTTTGATTTGTCTGGCTTAAGTTAGATGATCTTTAAAGGTTAATGAAATGATCTTGAAATGAACTTTAAAACATTGTTAAAGTGGAAAATCTTAACAACCTCCTTTAGGGATTTTTAAACGGTACTTAAAATGTCTTTAATCCCCAGATTGTCTGAGAGAAGTAAGAAACTTTTAAACCTGAGTTTTTAAAAGCCTTTTTAGATGTACAAATTATTTCACATTCTAGCCAAGAAATCCTAAAAATAACTCAAGTCTTTAATCTATCGATTGGGTAATTTTTTAACCCCTTGCTTGTCTGATTTGAAAAACCCTTAAGACCTTGAAATAATGTAAAACCAATAACAGAACTATTTGATATTTAGAAATCCCAACAATAGAACTTTGAAAGGAACCTTGATATCTTCTTTGAACCTTTTTAGGTTCCCCTTCCCCTCAAAAGTCTGATATGGTACAGGGTATAAAAAGCAAATTATAGAGTCCAATTCAAGGAGAGAACGCGATTATCATAGTGAACCCGTAAACCCAAACGAAGCTCCAATATATACAATATATATACTATATATCTGATTCCGATTCTGATATTCGTACGCTCGTCATAGATCTTCATATTTACAGTGCAGTGAGAGAGGCAAATGAGAATATTTACACCGAAAACAACAACAAAAATCACATCTTATACGCATCTTATACAGGAAAAGGATAAAACAAAAATATAAGCAGAAATTATTTACATCGATTTTAATCTAACAAAAACTCAAATATTTATATACAATATTACCACGCTGGATTTTTCACACATATTACCAAATTTACATTTAGCCAACACACACACACATACACACACACATATATGCAAATCTATATAATCTTTATAGAGAGGACTCTCCGAGGCCATAGAACTGGCGCGTATTTATTTAGACTAAAAACGCGAATCGGTTTGAATTTGCGACTTTGATTTAATGACTTTTGTATATTTTTTTGTTTTAATTGATTAGCATTATTATATATTATTGATATTTACATACATTCTGACACCCAAGGAATTAAAAAAAAAGAAATGTGTTTCCTTTACAAGGGGGAGTGAATTTTAAGAGACCAATGTGGAAATTGCGTCGTTGAAATTCCCCAGCGACACAAACAATGGCAAAAGGGAAGCGTAAAATAAATTATTTTGCCACTTACCTTTTCAAATGCAAGCATGTTTTTTTGATTTTTATTTTATCGCGCGATTGCCCGTTTGTCTTTCTTATTAACACACACGCACGCGCCCGGCGACACACACACGCGATTATGAGGCTGCGCTTAAAGGCCCTTAAGCTTAAGAGAGGCATTAAAAAGAGTTTCGTTGTAAGAGAGAGAGAGAGGAAGACTCAGGCGATGTGGAGGAGTAGAAAGAATTTAAATAAAAAGCAGGGCATTTCATTCGTGGTCGGTAAGGTAGAGAGTGATAAAGCAGTGTCCGCCCGGCATTAGACAAGCAGCCGTATATGCAATTCGCGATCCACTCGCCAACCTGCCAACGCCGATTAACTGTGAATTATTATTTCACAATGTCTCTCTCTTTCCCCCCCCCCCCCTCCCAGTCATTTCTGAATGGCCGTACAAACGCTGCGTCCCCAGCCCAAGAACAGATCAAAAAGTAATGCGCAATACGCAAAAACTCACACACACAAACACGCGGCGTCACTTGCACTGAACAAAAAATTAACAAAAAATATATAATTTAAACACTTGTGGCCATCATTATATTCGATTAACACATTAAAACAGTTGAATTCAATGCCCGGCACAGCCTCATTATACTTTTCCACGAATATTAACACTTTTCACAACGAATTAACACATTTTTGACGGACGAATATAAATTTGCATGCGTTCATTTCGTTCGGCCGCGATTCACTGACGAAATGCAGCGTGTTCTCGCATGCCGTCCCTCTCCCACACACAGGCTAGCGAGATTCACCGTTAACTGTAAAGATCAAGCAAGGCAGGTGGTGGCGGCACGTTCGACAAATTGGCGAGTCTTAATGTAAACAAACCAATGGCACTTAACGGAAATTGGCAAGGCATGGGTATCAAAGGCAGAGTTGCCAGGGCTGCTGAGCTGGACTGACCAAGGGACTTTTGACAACTCTACCGATAATTCAACGATAATTGTTAATTAAAATTAAAGTTTTTAATAAATATTAGACTAGAAAAAGCATTAAGAATGCAATGAGCCAAGCAGGGAAATTTCCACTGGCACCGCCATTCCGAGGGCCGAGCTTGGGCGCTGGTTCCTCGACCTCCGCGGGGGTCACCGGCTGCTGGGCAGCTTCTTGCAGTTTGGCGGTTTTTTCGATTATATAACTTGTTAAATTAAAAACCGCCTCCGGGGCCTCCTCCGGCTTGGCGGTCTCCTTCTCCGGCGGCTTCTTGGTAAACACGAAATTATCATCCGCCTCGACGGGTTCCCCCGCAGGATTCAGCCTGGTCAGCTCCATTTTCGACTCCTCCTCGTAAAGCTCCATTTCCTCCAGCCGGTTGGCCTTTATCTCCAGCGGCGGTGACTTGGTGGTGGACGCCTGCTCGCCCCCCTCGAGAGGCTCGGCGGGCACAATCGGCGAGACCTGGAGCTCCTCGCCATCCGCAAACATCTTCAACATGGGCAGGCCCGGGTCCTCCGGCTCACTGGCCACCGTCAGGAGCATCACAAGCAGGCAAAACAATCGATTCCCCAGGGCCCACATGATCCCAGCAAATCTGACTGAAGCCTGCCTAGCTGCTTAGACCCTTCGGCAGTTTCGAGATGTCCACGCGCTCCCTTTGGTGCACCTTCCTGTGCGTCCTCAGCGCCGCCGGCTGGGTAAACCGCCTCCCGCATTCCCCGCACTCATGCGGCTTCTCCCCGGTGTGCGTCATCTCGTGGTACTTCCGGGTGTCCGCCTTGGCGAAGCTGCGATCACAAAACTGGCAGGCAAAGTCCCGCGACCGCTCGTGCACCGTCCTTATGTGCATCTTGAGGTTCCCCGCGCTGTGGCACACCTTGCTGCACAAGTGGCAGGCCCAGGTCCGCTCCAGCGTGTGGTAATTGATGTGGATCTTCAGCTCGTTCTGGGTGGTCTTCCGCATGCCGCAATAGGGGCACTCGTGGTTTTTGATGCCCGCGTGGCGCATCAGGTGGACCTTCAGCTTCTCGCGGCTGACGAAGCGGCGCTCGCAGTCGGGCTCCTTGCACACAAACGGCAACTCCGACTTCTCCTTGTGCGTGAAGCGATGGTCATTGAGCACCGCCGACGAGGTGAACATTTTCCCGCAAAACTCGCATATGTGCGTCTTGAGTTCCGGGCCAATCTTGTGGGCCCGGCGCAGGTGCAAGGCCAGCGTCGTTTTGTGTCGGTATTTCTTGTCGCAGCCTTCCTGCCCGCAGGCGTAGAAAGTGGCCAGGCCTGCGTGCTCTTTCAAGTGCTCGGCCAGGCAGTGGTGGCGGTTGAAGCCGCGCTGGCAGTCCTCCTGCGGGCAGGGATAAGGCACCAGTCCCTCGTGGCTGCGCTTGTGGGCCACCAGGCGGTGCTCCACCATAAAACGCGCTGGGCAGCGATCACATCTGAAGCTGCAGGGCGTGGCCAACAGCTCTTCCTTCTAGAGGCGGGAGGGGGTTAAAAAGACGTAAAAAGCAGAGCCACTCAACTCACCTCGAGCTCCTCGGGGGTCACAGGTTCAATGAGCGTCAGTTGGACTTCCTCTTCCACTTTTTGTGCTTTCTTGGTGTTTAAAGTTTGTGCTCTGAGCAGCTCGTCAGCCTCAATGCATTTTGTGCGAAAGTTAAATGAGAACTCCAAATCCTCGCAGCACTTCACACAAATGGAAGTTAAAAATTCGGTTTCTTCGTCTACCAACAAACTGGTGAGGGCAGTGAATTTGCGGCGGAGTTCGGGATTCTCGAGGAGATTTTGTGCGTTGCTTACGGCCGCCAGACAAACGCGGCAAGTTTCCATTTTGTTAGGCAACGGAAAATGGAAAAATATCCAACGATTTTCCGCGACCTTCAACTTTTTCTCCAGTTGGAGTTAGTTTTTTTTTTTGTTCGATACTTTCTCTACCATCTCGGCAAGTACTCGGTACAAGTATCGATAGCCGATACTTGTATACATTTTGCTGGGGAAATTTTAAGTTTTTTGGTTATATCCAGCAGAATTTTAACCATAAAGGCTTTAAAAACTATACTTACATTTGGTTTGCAGTGTTTTCTTGTAGTTTTAAAATATTTTTTCTTTTTTTTATCGAATTGCTGTTGGTCACTAGGTATCGAATGCAATGGCTGCCGTATCGACCAGCTGTTATGGTTTTTCTTTGTGAAATTTTTCTGTAACGTTTTAGCGGAAATAAATTATGTTAGCAAGCAAATGAATTAATTTAAAAACCTTTCAAAGCATTAATAAGTTTTATAAATTCCATAAATATCTTGATAAAGCCACCGCCGCCTGCACTGCTTGTTTGGCTGCGATCAGCTGTTCGCCAGACCAGCTGACTAATTTTGAGGGGCGTCTGTTAATTTTCTTGTTTTGTTTGGAAAAATCTCTTTAAATGAGTTTGCCATCATGGAAAACGGCAACCACTACATCGAATTGTCTGCGAATCCCATCCGCTTCGACGCCGTCAGCTCGCTGACCAACGTCTTCTTCGACGACTCCAACAAACAAATCTTCGCTGTGCGTTCTGGAGGAGCCACTGGCGTTGTGGTCAAAGGACCCACCGAGGAGCAAGTGATTACCTTTTGCATGAGCGACCGCGGCGGCGCCATACGCTCTATTAAATTCTCCCCCGACAACATGGTGCTGGCCATCCAACGCAAAGAAAATGCCGTGGAATTTCTCCACTTCAAGAACGGAAATTACTCTGTTCTCCCGGAGCTGATCACCCACCAGGTGAAGTCGGTGATCTTTGGCTTTGTCTGGGTCCATTTACGCGAATGCGCTTTGATCTCCGACACTGGCGTGGAAATCTTTAGCATCCTGCCCGACAAACACCAAGTCCGCTCGGTGAAGGCTTTTAGCATCAGCATCAAGTGGTTTGCCTGGTGCTGCGATGCCAATTTGGCTTTGCTGTGCTCCGCGGACAAAAACGAATTGGTCCCGGTTTTGATCAAGCAGAAAACCATCACCAGGCTGCCCAAGGTGGACTGTGAGTAGCCGGGGATCCCGCCAAGCCACTTAACTCATTTGTCGTTCTTTATTCCAGTGGGCACGGCCGACGTGGAGGTCAAGGAGAACAAGGTGACCCTGGGCCTGGTCTATGGGGTGATGGCCGTGCTTATCCTCCAGTCCGACACCATGGAAGTGGAGGTCCACTTGCTCAATGGCCCGGGGTTGGCCCCCCGCAAATGCCATGTCCTGCGCTTGGGCTTGGTGGGCTTGTTTGCCATAAATACAGTGGATAATCTGATTGTGGTCCACCACCAGGCCACGGGGACTTCGCTGCTGTTTGACATCCAACTCAGCGGGGAGTTGATCAACGAGGTCACCCACCACAGGCCCATTGTTCCCGGCCGCTCTATCAAACCCTTTGGCCTCAAGCTGCCCTCCCTCTCGCCCGATGGCCAAATCCTCCAGTGCGAGTTGTGTGAGTTTTCTAAGCCTTGAAAAAGGAGTTGATTCCTTGACTTACCGTCTGTAGATTCCGGCAACTGGGTGCTGTTCCAGCCGAACATTGTGATCGACGCCAAGTTGGGCTGCATGTGGTATTTGAATTTGTGCATTGAGCCGCTTTGCCAGATGCTGTCGGACCGCCTGCGGCTCACGGACTTCCTCCTCCAGCGCAGCCAGGGCAAGCCGGCTTTGCTGAAGGTCCTGCGCCAGCTGGTGGAGGACGAGAACAGCGGGAATTTGCTGCCCGTTTTGGAGACAATCTTCGACAAAATCAACAAGATCTACGCGTGAGTTGGCAACCACCCGCCGGCGATTTTAGTTATCCTCAATTCCTTCCAGCTCTTGGGTGCACTTGGAGCTGCAGCACCAAACCGCCCAGCCTTCGAATGTGAAGTCCTCCGCTTCGGTTAAGCAAACGCCGCCGCCTGCGGTGCTCATCGAGCAGGCGGACATGCAGGCCCAAATCTTCCAGCCCATAGCCGGGCGCCGGCACACGGAGACCAAATTGATGCTCTACCTGCAGTCCTTGGACAAGTTCCACATGGCCAGCCAGGAGGAAATCAGCCGCCTGCTGATCAGCGAGCTGATAGCCAACCGCAGCTTCGATACGCTGCGCCGGCTGGTGAAGTATTCGCTGCTGCTGGAGACCAAATCCATAGCCTGTTTTTTGCTGGCTCACTCAAATGAGGACACGGCCATTTCCCAGGTGGCCCTGGACATGCTGGGCAAGATTCAGGCCCATGAGGTGGGGTGGAGTTTTTTTTAGTTAAATCTTTTTAATTTTGTCTTCTTTTTCTGTTCAAGATCATCGTGGAGGTGATGCTGGGCCAGGGCAAGGTGGTGGATGCTTTGCGGCTGGCCAAGAATTCCTTGGGCTGGGACAAGATACCCGCCAGGAAGTTCCTCGAGGCTGCCCACAAAACAGGCGACGACTTGATTTTCCACAGCGTCTATCGGTTTTTCCAAATGCGCAACATGCGACTCTACCAGACCCTGGCCTTTCCCAAAGGTAAGCACAGCCAAATGTCCTTTCCTGCGTCTCCTAAAGCTTCGTTTTGCTCTTCCTTGCAGCCGAGCAGTGCACGGAATTCATTCAGCATTACAACGCCAGGTTCCCGGCAATAAACTAGAAATTAATCGGCCTACTTTCGTCCTTCAGTAGAAACGCCGCGGGGGGGCCTTCAGCTGCAAAGCGCCCAACTCGCACACCGAATCCAAGCGGTCGTAGGGCTGCAGGCAGCTGCGGGCCAACTCCACTGGCTGTGGCGGGAGATCCTCCAAGCAGCGCGGGCATTGCTGGTTGTCCTCCGCCAGGCACTCCTCGTGGGCCGCATGCCCGCACTGGCCAAAGGCCAGGACCTGCCGCTGGCTAAACAAACGCTTCTCGCAGGCCACACAGCGCGCGGCAGTGACCCAAAGCCCGCGGCGGGCTAAGCGTCGCTCCGCCACAAACTGATTGCTTAGGTCGCGGTAAAGAGCCTGGGCCGCCAGTTTGAGGGCCTCCGTTTCATGGCGCGAACTCTCCAGCATGCCCATGAGCAGGTCGCGGATGTCCCCAAAGCTTGAGGACACATTGTGGGTGTTCATGATGAGCTGGACGAGATTGTGCAGGTCGATGTGCTGGGAGGCCTCGTGGAGCAGCGACTTCGTGACAGATTGAAGCTCCTGGCGGGGGAGGATAAACTGCAGCAAGGCAAACCAGCAATGCTCGAGGTCGGCAGGCGAAAGGGAGAGGGCGGCGCGGCTGAGCAGCTCGGAGAGGCGCTGGGTCAGCTCGGCTGCCTGGGCCACATTCTCGGCCTGTCTCACTTGCTCTAAGGACAAGTCAAAGGCTTTTACATAAGACTCCTGGCGTTCGTAGAGGTAGATGACAGCCCCAGGCAGCTGGTGCTGCTCCACAATGGCCAAGGCTTTCTCCAGGCTGTAATTGGCCTCGGTTTTGAGGAATTCTTCCACAGCCTCGGGGGAGTCCTGCAGGCAAAGCAATTCCAGCAGGCGCTCTGATTGTTGGGGGGTTAAGACAGCCCGCCGTTTATGCAGGCTGGCCAGCAGCAGAAACAAGCGCGGCTCGTCCTCAGCCAGCAACTCCAGCAGCTCCTCCAGCTTATCAAAAAAATGCAAGGCTATCAGCCGCGTGGTTTCCCCGGCATTGATGTCCAGCAGTTGGCTTAGGTGCCCGGCCAATTGGGCATAGACCGCCCGCTCCGGCTCGGCCACATGCCTTTCCAAATAGGCAAACATCACCTCATGGCGGGCCTCGTTGTTTATGTAGCATTCGAGTATAGAGTCGAATCTTTGGAGCTTCTCCAGCAGAAACTCCACCACGTAGAAGCAGCGGGCGCGCCGGGCCAGCGCCAATTGCTCTTCATCGCTGCTGATGTCCGCCAGGCAGTTGCTCGAGAGCAGCTCATGCCAGGCGCTTTCCCTCTCCGAGTGGAGCCGCGAACTTTCATTGGTGATGTGCTCCTGGGCTAAATAGCTGAGGACCTGCTCGAGCAGCTGGCGGTCGCGCGGCAGGCACTGCGTGGAAATCTGCTGGGCTATGAAGTTCAGCAGGCAGCCAATCTCGGCCCACTGAAAGGAACTTAAGTTACTCAGTTTCTAACTCGGGGAATCCCCAACTCACCGTGGCATTGTCGGGGGTCATAATCTCCAGGAGTATATAAATAATCCTTTTCCTGTGGGAGAAGCCTAATTCATTGCTAAACTCGCGTTCCTGGAAGGCCAAGGAAATCACATTGAGGGTCTCCCGCGTGTCAAACTTCAACAAGGCCCGGAGGTAAGGATAATTGGGCTCCTCGGATCCCCCACCCTTCGAGTGCTGGGCCGTCAAGCAGCGCAGGACATCATGCTTGACCTGGTAGACCTGCTGGCCGGGAATCTGCCCGCTTGGGTAACCACGGCCCGCCAGGCAGCTGGACACGTAGACCAGCAGGCAGTTGCCCAGGTCCGGCTGCTCGGGGCTGACCAGCGGCAGCAGCTCGGTCAGCCCGGCCGTGTAGTCCCCCAGGGCTTGGGTATTGAGGTAAAGCTGGGCGCGGTAGAGCTGATGGCGCTTAACGGCCTTGAGGACCTGGTTGAGGTCCAGGCACATCCAGTCGAGCTTGAGTATGAGCTCCTCCAGCTTGGCCGGGGAATGTTGCAGCCAAAACTCCACCAAGGCCTGGGAGATCACCGGATTGACTTGGCGCAGAGACTCCTGTTCAATGTGGGAGGAAATGTGCTGGAGGAAGGAGTCCACCTCATCCAGGCGCTCCCATAACTGAGTCCACAGCAGCTCCTCCTGGCCTATGGTGATGAGGCAATTGATCATGGCCCCCAGGCAGTACTCCGGGGCCCGGGCGGCCGTGTACTCCTTGAACAACTGGATAATACGCTCCTTGGCCTGGGCGCGTTTGCGTGGACGCTCGGCCGAGGCCGTAAACCCATCCAAAGCCAACTGACAGGCCTCCTGCCAGCGCTGGTTCTTCACCTAAACGAAAGAGACTTTTAGAGGAGGCGACAGGAATCCAGGAAACTCACCAAAAAGCCTATGCGCTCGGACCAAGTGCGTACGCCTATGATATGCAGGGAGCGGGCTCCTAAAACGTAGAGTTGGGTGCCTCGGGAGAGCACGGAATTGTAGCAGGCATTGGAGCCGGCCAGGGCAAAGGCCGGGGAGACATTGCCGCCGGTGGCCAGGCCCTTGAACTGGGCCGAGCCGTAGACCAAACCGGCATTGGCCATGTCCAGGCACTCGAGCTCCTTGCTGGAGCGCACGTCCACCAGATGCAGGATCTCCGAGGTGTCCAGCGAGGCCACGCACTTGGGGCCCAGCCAGTGGGCCGAGAGCAAGTTGCTCTGCAGCTGGACATGGCGCAGGTAAAGCAAAGTAATCCTTCCATTGGCCATGAAGAGTTGATGGAAAAACAACTGATTTCCACGGCCCACCACCAGCACAGGATCCACCGAGCGGGAGGTATCAGCTGCCTGGATCAACACCAAATGCCAGGCCATGAGAGGCAGGCAGTCCGGCGGGCCAGTGAGGGCATGGAACTTCACCACTTTTAAACGCGGGCGGACAGTGACTATGAAGTATTTGGAGAGCGTGGCCAAGGCCACAATGCAATACTGGTCGAGTTCATGGCGGCCCTGGGAGTCCAGGATGAGAGGCTCCACCGAGCAGACCTCGCCGCGGGCGCCGGAGAACAAACAGCGGGAAGAGCAGCCGCGTATGCCCAACTTGCGGGTGAAGCTGAGCGACCACACAGAGCCCCCAGCATCGGCGCAAAGCGCCAGCGAGGAACGCGAAGTCCACTTGACATGGAGGACTCCACAGTTCGGGGTAATCACATCGAAAAGCTCGCGTAGGACATCCCCAGTTTGGGTGTCCAGCATGGCCACCAGCCCGCGAGCATAACCGGCCAGCAGGCGGGTGGATTCGGCATTGAAGGCCAAGCTGGAGACGGCGCCCTGGCTGTGCTTGTCCTGGTGGGCCCAGCGCAGCGTCTGGGTCACGTCGAACTTGAGTATGTGGCCATGGGAAGTGCCCACGGCTATGTAGGCGGCCACGGCGCAGGCAGTGGCGGCGCCGGCGTTTACTCTCTCAGCGGCCGAGGCCAGCTGGGCGGAGATGCCATGGAGGAGAGTGTAGCGCATGATGGAGCCGCCGCCAGAGCCGCCATCGCCGCGGACGGCGCTGTCCTCGGCTATGGAGGGAGTGGGCGTTGCATGGGGAACGCCCAGTTCTGAGGCCACATCGGAGTCGGCCTCGAACTCGCTGAGCACGGTCTCCAGAGAGGGCAAGACATCAGTGGGCGGAATCGAGAACTCAGTGTCGTCCAGCTGTTAAAAAAAGAGAATTTAGTTAGGGAATTGAAGGTGGTAAAAGAAATTTACGGACATCTTCAAAGTCCAGGGACTCGCAGTCTCGATCGGATTCCAGTAAGGATTGCAGTGAGGGAGCCTTTAGCTCGGCCATGATGGCTCAACTTAAAGGAAATACTTTTCCAGCACGAATTGATGAGCCAATTAAAGAATTTTCATATTATCACAAGAGCGGCCCCCACCCACAATTACTGCCCGGCCAGGGTTGCATGTCGATGATTTCGATTATTCTTTGTAATCAGCCAAGTGCAGCAAAGCGCCAGGGCTGCATTTCAATAATGTCGATTGTTGTTTATGTAAGACGCACGAAAGATGTAGCTGAATTCAACTGGCCTCTTTTATGTTCAAGTGTTTAAAAAACCCAAAAACATACTTAAAAATGGCGATTTTGTTTCATGATGCATGCGCTGCATCTGGTGTAATATCGATAAAGTGCAGCCCTGCGCTGATGCAACACTGGTAGTTGTGTTCTTCTTCTGTTATTGTCCCTCTTTTTCGAATGTTCTCCAATTTGTTATTGGTCCGCGTGAATGTGTGTCCGTCGGTTGTTTTCCAAAGTTATTTTTTTCTTCGAAAAAATATATGTAAAATTAATATATGTACATCAAAACATATAGACACTCGCGTACGCAATAATACAAGTGCAGACCCCGATAAGCCTCGTTGTCGTTGTTCTTGTTGTTATTTGTAAAAAGTGCGAAATGATGGATACAATCGTCGGCGACCCGCAACAACAACAACAACAACCACAAGACGACTTCTATCCGCGCAATTGGAAAGCGGCCAGCCATGGAAATTCCTTATCAGACAGCCGAGATTATGATACCGACTCCCCGCCCACCAGTGCGTCATCCCAGCTGCAACTTGACTTCGATAGTTTAGGCGAAATCGCCACCACCCACCCCCAGGGCAAGACCCTCACCAGTCTCCTCAACCCAGCCCTGGAGTCCGACAGCAACAGCAGCAGCATGGCCACGGCCGAGCAACAGGTGCTGCAACCTTTATGCATAGATTTGACACTCCACAATGACGCGGACGACGCGGCGACTGCGGCCGCGCCGACGGCCAGCTACACTCTGTTTGCCGAGCCGTCGGACGCACTGCAGCCGACCATTGTATACGCTGATCTCGACGACGAAGCCTCCATCACAGTCATGCCCATTTCATCATATCACCCAACCTTCGCCTCATCCTCATTAGCCACCGAGCCAGCGGATCCGTTTGCCTGCAACCTGGACGACATTTGCTTCACCCTGGAGTACCAATTTCAAAACCAGAAACTTGTCCAAGTCCAGCCACCCACGGTGGTCTCCATGAGCATGCTGACCACGGCACCGTCACCGCCGCCGCCGCCAGCACCTCCAGCCGCACCGAACTCTCCCATATTCCTCACTGAGGCTGAGACCAGGTAGTTAGGCTAGAGAAGTGCCGCCACCCAGCAGCCTGCATGTTGCCAAGTTTTTTGTGTGTGTGTAAATTTGGTCGGTGGGTCGGACTTTGTGATAAATTTTCCACTGCGCCCACACAAAACAGACGTCGCCGCCACCCACAATTGCGCGACGGCGGCGGCGGCGGCTGTTCCTCTTGTTAACGGGCAAAAATCACGGTGACAAAACCGCGTCCGTAAAATGTCCGAATAATTTGCATGTTGTTGCTAATTGCCGGCCATTCTTTCAGTGTGTGTGTGCGGGTGTGCGTGTGTGTGTGGCCGAAATTCAAATTCGATTTTGAAAAAGGCAAAGAATTATTTCGAAAATCTTTTATGGCATTGAGTGTGTAACGGTGACTGCGCCCGCGCGCGCTTCTCTTCCTCTTCTTCGTTATAGAAATGATTGTGCTGCCCCGCCCCCCGTCCCGCCCCTTTTCGAATCATTTGTTTGGTTCCCAAAAATAACCACGCCGATGAACGCATTTAGAACCACCCACCCACCTCCCCCACCCCCTCGATCTCTATTCCATATGAAATACCAAAAAAGAAAAAAAGGGGGTGGGGTGAGAAAAAAACAGCCATTCTTCGGCCAGAGTTTCCAACCGGAAAACTTCACGATTCGGTGGCAATATAAATTCTTAAAAATTTCCCATCATCTATAAAGAAAATATTACGTGCGGTTTTAGGCGATTCGGGGAAGTCCATGGGAACTTTTCGATAAGTTGGGGCTTTAAGGGACTTAGTGGGTTTTTGGGGGGAGGGGGGAAGGCGTCTAAAAGCTTAAAAATATATCAATTAAAAAAGGTCTGTTCTATTTTTAAAGTATTGATTAGGGGAAGTACAAAATCTATTAGGATATTGGAGAGATAAGGGCAGAAATATTATATAACCCTTTTTCAGTTAGAAAATCAAAAGAATTAATTAATAGGATCTTTGTAAGATTTTTAGGAAGATGTGGGGGTGTTTAAAGAGTTTGGGATCAAGTAGTTTCTTATTTTCTACTCTGAGAATTAATAGAATAGTAGTTCAAAGAAGAGTTAAGAAAACAGATCTGGTGATCTTTGGACAAAAATCCATGAAGACCTATGAAATCAGTTCCATAATTTCTATTCTGAGAATAAATAGGAATTTGAAGTCCCTCAAAATCCAAAATGAAGAAGTCTTAAAAAGTGTAAAGAGCGCCGGTCTGTGATCTTTGGATGAAACCGCTAAAGATCTATAAAGGCAGTTCCTTACTTTCTATTCTCAGAATTAATAGAACAGAAATTTTGTAGTGCTTCAATATCCCATATAAAGTAGTTTAAAGAAATGTTTAGGGTACAGATCTCTGATCTTTGGACCGATCCGAAAAAGATCTATAAAAACAGTTCCTTACGTTCCATTCTGAGAATAAATAGAACAGTGACTTTGTAGTCCCTCAGACTCCAACATAAAGCAGTTTAAAGAAGCGTTAAGAGCACAGATCCCCGATCCTATAAAGATCTTTGGAAATAAAGTTTTTGTAGAGGAGAAAACCCCCATCAGTTTTATAGGGATTATAATAGATCTTTTCCTTGGTTTCCAATGGATTACAGAGATCCCAATAGTTGTTTTTTTAGACTGCAGGGTGTGTAATCTTCGGGGAACCTAATTAAGCTTTCCACTTGTTTGCCTTTCTCGGGTTTTCGCGGCTGAAGTACAATAATTTTTTTTTTTACTTGGGCCACTCGGCACGGATCGGCCAGTCGGGGATGCTGGCT
>JBAMCP010002037.1:2845-15630 GCA_037075105.1 Lissocephala sabroskyi
CTCCCTCTCTCTCAGTCTGTCTCTCGTCGTCATTCTTCGCAGCAACGAGCATTTGTATGGATGGGCCATATAAAGCTGCCGGGGATCCAGTCTGGGAGTCTGTCCTTTTGTCTGTAAGCGAGCAGTAATATGAGCAGTAATAAAATTTGAATTTATGACGAGATTCCATTAAAGCTTCTTCGCTCCACGGCGACCCAATATTTGCCCCCTCCCCTTAACACACACACTCGCACACACACACACACACTCAAACTGCAATATAAACAATTCGCAAGCCAGTCAACAGCGGATCGTCCCTGAGAGCCAAAAACAATCAAAGGAGAAAAGCCAGGCGGCTGGCCAACTCGGCCGCTGGCCGGTGGCAGTAGCAGCCGTCGCTGATGGCAAATAATAATGTGATTTGATGCGGGAATCTCTTCTCCCCCTTTAAACTCTCTTGGAGCAAAAAAAAGCAGAAGCTCTGGGAGGCAGCTGGCCGGTTGGTTGGGCGGCGGGGCCAACAACTTTGTGTCTTTGGTGGCTGGCCAGATTTTTGTATTTGTTCGATGGCTGGGAACGGGATCCGGGCAGGTTATGACTTCCATTTCATTACGCGTAAACGAATTGAAATGAATTTTTATTGCCCAACCACTGAATGACCAGAAGGCCAGCCACCAGCCTCCAGCCCCCCTCGCTGGCTGCTGCCGTTTTTGTTTTAATGTAAAAAGTTTGTTCAATTGAGTGAAATTTGTCGAAGGAACGGCCGATATCGATGATGATGATGATGTTTTCTGTAATTAGCATTCGTGCTAATTAAATAATCACAGTCGTAAATTTACCGACCGATTGTTGTTGGCTCTCCCACGCCGATAAAGTGAAGCCGATCGGTATCCGCATCCTTAGTCCCACGCTCGCCTGGCTTACTTATTGTCATTAAATATTGTAAGTTGAAAAGATTTTTTACCGCACGCTTTCCAGGAATTTCCCGCCGCCGCCACAAAGTGAGAGCGAGAGAGCGAAAGTCAACAACGCGGCCGGCAAACATCGCCGCCGCCGTCGTCGTCGTCGGCTTCGAGTTCCCAGCCGCAAACACACACGTAAATATAGAAAATACCTAACAACAAAAAGCACACACAACAACAACGAGAAATTGTTTAACAAAAAATAAATCTTAATTGAATTGTGATACCGATGCCAAGGCAGAGGCAGAGGAAGACGGCCGACTGCCCGAATTGCCTGATAGGACGGCCTTCGAGGCGGCCCCCGAGGGAGGGGAGCGTTGGCTCGGCGGGGCTCACTTGTAGCTCGACTTGTTCTCCGGTTCTCCTCCGCCTTTGTTTTCTCAGTGGGTGTGAACCGCGCGCGGGCTTTCATAATGGCGATGGTCGCCTTCTCGGAGACACCGATGGCCCGGCCCATTGTGGCCATCGGTGGTATCGGCGGAGTTGCGCTATCTACCATATTTTTGTTTTTATAGATTTCTTGCATTTTCTGTTTTATGGCTCGCTGGTTACACATGTCGTTTTATTAACGCCAACAGCGTTGACGTCGCTCAGGGGGGAGGGGCGGCGACGGAGGTTCTCAATGACAAGAATGACGAGAAAGTCGATATTTACCCCGTAAATGGCTGGTGGGTGGCCTAATTGATGGGGCAATTGTTGGGAAAGCGGAAGGGAAATGCAATTCCAGGAAGCCCACACCACGGTCTCCAGAAGAGGCTCCCAAGATAATAAATTGTGGCTGGCATGGAAAGTTTTTAAGATTGAAGAGTTGGGAGAAGCAATAAATCTAATCCTCTGAGTTCTTCTCTTTCCGAGACTGTGAGTGCGAGGGATTATAAGCTAAAATTGATCTAAAAAAGGATTTTTGTAAGATTTCTGCTTGCCTTTCGGTCATCTCCTTTGAATCTTTTACTATTCTCAACTATTCCCATGGAAACTTGTCTCGTTTCTTAGCTCATCGTTGACGAGTCGTATTCCCAACACTAAATTCTATTGATAAAGCGATTTATGGCTAAAGTTTCCACCACTTCTATTGCACTCTTGGGTAGAAAGATGAATTTCATGGGCTCCTCTGTATGCTTGATTTTCCCTACTTTCGCTTCAACTTTTTCTTCATTCTTAGCGTTTTTTTACTGTAGATGAAAGTAGAAGGTAATTTGTTTTTATCTTTGTTTCCCTCTTCCACTTTGGGGATCTTTTTCTTCGATGTTTTTTTTTTGCCATCATCTCACTTTCTCCGTATGACAAATCCGGTAGAAGTCTTATCCCTCCTCGCATGTAATCCATCCACTTCAAGCCAAACAACTCAATTTTCAAGTTGATAAATTTGCATGTCTTTGTGTTTCCTCATTTCTTGACCTGCTTAGCGCCCTCGTCGTGGGTTCGGCCAGGGGATCGAGTGCAAGAAAAATGCAAATAGGTCAGCAGCAAGGAGCTCAGGCCGAGGCAACACAACAATGAGCCCACACTTGGCCAGGGGGATTTGGATTTAAATTAAGCTAAAGCCGCCGGCTCGAGAGCCCAGGACTCGGCCACTCCGAAATCGGGGCTCACTAATAGACAACAAAAAGGTACACGACAATGCCCAGATACCGATAGCCCTCAGGACCCTGGACCCCGGCATTGTAGGTACAACGCGCTAACAAAGCGCACCAGCGAACAAGTGTTGCACCAACAACAACAACAACAGCAGCAACAGCAGCAGCAACCGTGGGCAGTTGGCCAGGCCATAAAGTAGACTAAAATCCACTTGGTTGCATTGCTTAATTTGCATAAAACTAAAGATGCGAACGATGCGTGAATGAGAGCATGAGAGACGACCGTTGCAGCCGCCGTGTGGCAAGCTGCCTGGCAACTGCGACGGGCGCACGCCAGGCGCAACTTCCTGGAAAGGGACCGCCAAAGTTGTAAGCCGCGCAATAACCCAACTCCCGATCCATGTGACGATGATTGTTGCTGCTGCTGTTGCTGTTGTTGTTGCAGTTGTACCTGCTGCCAGCGTGTGAAAAAAACGCCGACCATTGGCAACCAGTTTTCAGTGAGTTCCTGCAATCGATACTTTTTATTCCGCCAGCCTCGGCCCCGGAACGAGTTTCGAGATCGGCCAGGGAGACGGCAGAAGGCATTGCCTCCTCAATCATTAAATCTAATATCTTAGTTATCTTTATGCATCGGTATCGGCATCTCCTCGGGGCTCATCCGCCGGCATGGCCGACCGTTGTTGCTGCTGTCTGTGCTGCCCGGGAATTGGGCAACATTGTCAACTGTGAGTGCGTCTGATTATCCGGAGTTTTTTCTGTCTTACTTCAGCCGTTGCTGGCCATTTTTATGAATGGGAACGAGACAAGACTCGGCAACGGTGACCTGCGGCGATGGCTGCTTTGTGATAAAAGCCTGATGACAAGCCAGCCAGAAAAAAGGAGGCAGATGAAAAGAGAGAGAGGGAGAGGGCAAGGAAACCAATAGAAGAGAAAAAGCGAAGGAGTCTAAGGCAGATTTGATCCCTTTATCGCCTAATAAGCCGGGTGGTCTGATGAGTCTTCGATCTCAACGTCTTTACGGAGCTGCAACCAAAACTTAGGAATTCCCTTCAGGTAATCAAATAGATCATAAGACTGCTAAATTGAGAATAAAAAAGATTACTTGAAACTCTAAAGATGATATCATAAATAGAAAGAAGTTAGAAGTAAGAAGGTAAGAAAGCTGCCTTAAAGATTTATAGAAGTTGCAGGAGCTGCTAATTCTTCCTTTACTCGATTCGTTTAGATTTTTCGGCTCTTTACGAAACTCTTGAAGATTAAAGAGCCGCTCTATAAATCCCACACTTGAAGAAACAACTCGATTACCGTTTTAATCTCCCCACGTCCTCCACAAAAAATAGAGCCCATGTCTCCTCCTCTCCTCTCTTCTCATCAAGTGAATCCTCGGGCGCTTGCGCAAATTCCCTGCTCACTCCCAGAAATGTGATTTGTTATCTTTGTGGCTCAATCTGTGCCTGGCATTCATAAAAGTTAATCATTGGAAAATCGCTTCCTGCTCAGATAGACAAACCGACAGGCGGACGGACAAACAACGAACAGAGACAACCAAACAAACAAACGGCAAACATACAAAAGATCTCAAATCGAAGATGCGCCCCAGGCTCGGAACGGGGATTAGTGCAAATTTAATTTCACAACCGTAGGCTACATAGATCCCCTCATATGAGAGAGCCGAGACGCAAACGTATCTTTTGCATACCCAAAGCGAGCATTCGAATGCGGCGAGGCGCAAAATCAAAGGCCCAGCATCCCTCTGCCGGGGGATACTTCCGGGGCAGTCGCCGCCACAGCCACACACGCAAAGTGCTTGAGTAAATTTGCATAGCCAACCCGCATCAAAGAGAACTCAATCCGTTGGCTTGGATACCCCGGCTGAAAATTAGATGCGTTCCAGCGACGGCCACTTGACCGCTTGACAGCTGTCAAAAGGCCGGGCAAATATTTTGTCAGGCCGAAAACAAAAATGCCAACATATCGAAGGTAATTAAGCCATCCCCCCTCGGCTCGGCTCGGCTCACTTGACGCTCTGTTGTCTCAACAAATTCCCAAAAGAAAGGGCAATTTTCCACAGTCCTGCATGCTGCATGCTGCATGCCCTGCGCTCTCCTCTGATCTCCGACGATCGTCGATTTGTTTGTTGTGTCAATTTAAGGAAAACTCACGCGCGCGCGCGCGTCTCGCTGGCAAGCTTAACCCTGTGATCAATTTTGGGCCAGGTAAAAGGCCAACGGAGTCGGACGGGTTAGCCGGCAAAAGGTTAAGAATGCATTTGGCTTTTGTTTGCTCTGAACCCGTTCCCGGGCGGCCCTCTCGGTAGGTCCACCTTTCCCCTGTTCCCATGAGCGCGTCTGTTTGCTGCACGCGTTCATAAAATGCATCAGCGAATAGAGAAATGTTTTGGGCAAACAGAGACCCAAAGAGCCGGCAAAACTCTTAAATGCAACGCTCTTTTCCTCTCCCCTGTTTGCTTACATTCATGGGAATGGCAAGTGCACCACCACCGCCCGTCAACACACCGACGCGTCGACGGTCCCTGTCGCTGGCCAGGTCCCATGGCCCATTGAACATCCACTTGCACTTGGCTGGACGGTCTGTTGGCGGTGCCACCGGCACGGCTGCGCACTTTACGATATTTGATTTCCTCATTTACGGATTTAATTTTCTTTCAAATTTACCGATCACCCGTTCGCTGCCGCCGTCGCCGCTGCCGCCTTTTCCTGACGGTTCACCAGCCTAGCGGCCTCCCAAGGCGTCGATCATGGGCAGATCAATGGGTTGTTGTCCGGCTAAGTCTGTTCTCGGGGAAGTTTCAGAACGATCGGTTCTCTAATTTTCTTGGTTTCAGAGAGTAAACGACGCCTTGGGCAATCTATCCTAAAGATCGAATGGAAGGATTCTGATTTAGCTTGTGAATTTTATGCGTCTTCTTGATGTGAAAATCTTTGCGTTTGATGATTCCATGATATGGAAAGAAATATAGCAAGTTTTGAAATTGCAAGATCTCAGTGAAGGAAGATCTTATAAATTAATTGTATGTTTGTCTTTTTAGTCAAGTATAAGATCCAAAGGTGCTCTGCTTTGGCTTAGTATTGAAATAATTAAGGCTTTGATGGTTTCTAAAAATCATTCAATGGCCGATTTGTGATCAACTATAATCAAAGATCATAATTAAATGACTGAGAGGCAGCAGGCAAATTCCTTAGTCCCAGACAGATGACTCCAATTTGTTGCTATTGATTCAAATTTCTCGCTCACAAATTCATCAAAATCTAAGTTCCCTATAGATTAAATGATCCCAAAAACCTGAAAGCTGAGGACCTCTCAGAAATAAACTCCAAGGATCACCAGAATTTATTCGTCATGTGCTGCAACAATTTGTTCTTGACTTTCTCCCTGAGTTATGAGGGCAGAGATGACCTGTCCCATTCCGAAGACTAACCAATGCAGGGGAAAATTTCGGTTGAGCCTAAAGAGCCTAAAAAGGGAAGATGGCGCCAAGCCATCCTGTCATTTAATTGAGTTTACAGTCGTAAAAATTAATTCAAATGCCTCCAACACAACAACACCCGCCTGGGACCTTTTAACCTTTCGGGGCCACGTAAACTACAATTTGGTTTTTACGACCGCGCCGCAGAGCCACGGCAGCAGCAGCAGAAGCGAGACCACAGCCACACCCTCAACAAGCAGAGCCGCCGCCAGAGCCACCGTAGCGCCAACTGGGCCTGCGCAGCTGCCGTTGTCGCCCGTGACTCCGGTCAGGTTGGCCGCACAATTCAATTAAAGAGTCGCCGCGGCTCCCAACCGGGCCAACTGTCCGCACGTCGCACGCGTCCCTGTGTGTGTGTGTGTGGGTCAATTAGAACCTCTTAAGCGTGTGCGCCCAACAAAAAGAAAAAAAAACTAAAACAAATTTAACAAAATTACCAAAATAACACAAAAATGTTTGAGTTTATTTTTTTCACATTCTTGTGGCCGAAAAAGTCTTCCAGTCTCGGGAATTTTGTTGGCCTAATGAAGCCAATCGCTGGGGATCATGATCGTCGACCTGCCGATCATTTGTATGCGCCTGCCTGTGTGTGTTGCCACAATTAATGCATTTGAAGATTTATTAATACAGAATGCGGCCGGCCGACAATGATGGCGATGGTGACGGTGATGGCGATCGTATGATGAAGATATTTCCTTTCTCACACTTTCCTTAAATATAAAAATTATAAAGAGCGAACCACACACCGGTGCGGCGGGGCAACAATCGGCGGCATGAAAAAGCATGCGGCACACAAAACATGACACGATGACAAGCAGAAAGAAGCGCCAGGCCCGGCGACCGAGTCCGCCGATCGTCCAGATTGCCGCCCTGGCCTGGGCATTAAAAGTCAGTCACACACACACACAAACAACTAAACACACTCAGATTCACAGGCCAGGTAAATGTAAAGATCCCCAGACCCACGCCAGCCACGTCCTCCTGCCCCGCGATCTACGCAGGCGGGGAGCGCGCGTCGCCCCGCCGATCTCTCGTGTGTGATCTGTGTGAGATCGTGTGGAGTTAATGCGAGTATTAAAACCTTTTAATAAAAATCTTTAATGAATCAATGAGGCAGTCGAAGACTGAGGTTCAGGGTCCCCATCGCCACCGCACGTCAAGTCGATGAATGAAAACACGACTGAGAAATAAAAGAGAAAGATTGAGGCTGAGGAAATCGGTTGGTCGATGCCAAGGCGACGGCGGCGGCGGTGGGGAGACTTTCCTGGACCAATGGCCGCTGCACAATGTAGATGGTAGGCGCTGATTAGGCCACATTAATCGATTTAAGCCACAATAATTTCTTGCCCCAAAACATCACGAAGGTCGCTGTTGAAGTTTCCCCACCGAAAACCCAAATCGAAGTTAAGATTTTGCATAGGGTGAGGTGAATGGGAGGAATAAAAGAACACAGCAATTAAAGAGAGCGAGAGAAACTCTAATCGAAATGAGAAAACCGTGGGAGAAGGAGAACTTTCATTCTGGGCTTTGGCTTGCTGATCTCTTGGTGATCTCTGATCTTAACTGAAGTTCCCTGGCAGGGAATGTGTTGCCTTAGTTTAGACAGCGGGGAAAAAAAGAAAGAGTTTAAAATAGTTTTAAAAACAGTTTTAAGAATGAAATGGATCGAAAACTCTGTGTAATTAAAATCAGAAAGAATTTCTGTTGATAAGTTTACGAATCAAATTAAAAGGTCGAAAATATTAGTTGGGTTCAAGATCTTGGAAATGTTTCAAGGATCGGTGGATGGGATTTCAATTCATAAAATCGCTTTGCTATTATTTAAGAAATTTATTCAAAGTTCAGAGTTCAAAGACCACACCGATAATCAAGACCTTGAAACCTCCAAGAAACCTCTCGACAAACTCTTCGCGCCACCCACGCAGCCAGTTGCTGTTTTCGGTACGGAATGTGAGCGCCGAAACTTTGTTGTCGGCTACTCCGGACGGCTGGGGACGATGACGCCCGGCTTGGGTTGGCTGGGGTTGGCGTCTCCTTATCAAAAGGCATTTTGAATAAAAATTAAATTAATTAAATTACAGCAGACCAAGGAGAGCCTTCAGCTGGGAGAGAGAGTAAAAACGAACCCAAAACGAGAACAGCTCACTAAAGAGCAGCTATAAAATTGCTTTAATCTTATCGGGCCGCTGAATGAACGACAGACAGTTTGGCCGTTTCGACCCGGCCGGTGGTATGGCTTTTAGTTTTTTATGCTGTGGTGCGGCCGAGAGCCTGCTACATAAAATCCACTAAATATGCACGACTTATGCCGCATTACTTTGTTGGTTGGCAGCTGCCAGCTCGTCAAGCCGACGATTTCAGATCGCGACTATCGGCGGTTATCGACGCTTGGGCTGGGCTGGGGTCAGCTGCGGCTGCTGGTGGCATATGTGGCCGTGGAGGCGCCTCTACGGCCGGAACTGTTCCGAAAACGGAAGCCACACACACAGTCAGGCGGCTGCACTTGACCGGCAGCTGGCAATTTGCGAGCATTTGAGTGCCATTTATCTAGGGAAGCGGTCGATGTTCGGTCGCCCTTGGTAGCCGAGAGCGACGACAGCTAAAAGAATGCGCACTCCGGGCAGTCCGAGGTCCCCGATCACCGGGCCGGACGATCCCAGGCTGCCGGGGTCCAGATTCAGCTGGGTGGTCGCCTCGGCCTCGGCCTCGGCATCCCAACATCCCAGCATCCCAGCATCGGTATGTTTGTTGCATTGCAGTGCGGTTGGTCTACCTTCTCGGCCCACATAGGCGCATATGTTGAGACATGACGAGCTACTGCCACACGCGGCATGCGGTCGCCGGTGCACATAAAAAGGAAGCATCCACGGCGACGTCGACGGCGACGACGACATTGAAGTGCTGGTCAAATTGCAGCAGCAGCGGTGGCAGCACCAGCGGACTTGTCGGCAGCAAATGAAGTGATAAAGCTAAGCACGCCAGGGGTCCCGGCTGCCAGTTCTGCCTGCCCATTGCGTTGTTCATCTGTTTTTAGGTCTCTTTTTGTTGCCACTTCTTGGTTGATCTTGGGCCGTCAACTTGTGCGACATTCCCACCAGCAGCCTTTGCGTATTTATCGCCTGGCATATCCCCAGTCACAGATATGCAGCCTCATTCCCCGGTCATTTGAATAAAAATTGTGTCAGTCAGCGGCTACAGTGGGTCAAAGCGCACAAAACAACACAAAAGAATTCAGTTTTATAGCTGGGAAGACAGAATTTATGGCAGCTTAAGAAAGCTTAGAATTCAAGTTTTTCTAGGAGTCATGTGAGCCCCCTAAACATTCCCACGCGGATTTCTTAAAAATCCTTAAGAATTTAGAATCAAAAGTTCTTTTAACTTCACCCGGTTTTAAGGGATTGTAGTCTTTAAGTCTTTAGGTTTTCTAAGATAAAACTTTAATTGAAATAATATACTACAAATATTTAAGAATCTCTGTGACTCTTTATTAATCCTTTACTCCTAAGATATCTTTGCTGCTTCAGTTTCTTTCGGCTGTCCAGTTTTCATCAGCTGCCGTCCCACTGTCCTGTAAAAGAATCGTTGTTGTTGCTGCCTCTGGAGTCGTTGTCACCGCTGCTGCTTATCAAACAGACGGGCAACAATTGCGGCTAAAAGCAAAACGATGATCATGCTGGCCCATTGATTGTCACTGTGGTCTATCCGGGTGGGCCCACCGCCTCGACTCTCACTTGGCCAAGGCCCGGCCCGCCCCTCTCCCCTCGCTCGTTCTCTCACAATTTGACACGCTGTCTTTGGGTTTCTTTCACTTTTTCTTGCTGCTGCTGCAGCCCGCCGAGGTGGCTAATATGTGTAAACCGCGTTAGTTACGCTTCAACAATAATGAAGACATTATTAACTTATTTAGTGTGGCCGGGTCGGGCCGGCCTCTGGCCGTGGGCAGGGCAGTTTCCTGTGTGGCTGCCAGCAGCTGACAGGCACTGTTATCTCCGTTGCTTTCTTCGGGCCACTTTCACACAACCAGCAGCAGCAGCAGCGGTGGCAGGAGCGCCCTCAGCATCGTCCTTTATCGGCTTTCGGATCCTCATTCTTTAGCTGTCAGTTGGCTGGCATACAAACGCCTCTGCCGACAACCACCGACGATGACGACGGCGACCGCCGTGTGCGAGAGGACAGTTAGTTCCTTTTGTCGGTGATTTGTGTCGGCACATCCTTTTCGTTGCCTGGCAATGAGGGTGGCCCCAGCCACCAGGCAACTGTTTTTTAAATGTTTTGCGCTTTTGTTGCGCCACAAGTGGCCTGGCTCTGTGCCTCCGTCTACATTCATCGCCTCGCTTTGTGCGTCTTCAATTAGGAAACACACACAGCCTAGCCATTCACGCTTATCGTTGTCCATAACCTCGCCCAATGGTCCCCGGAATGGAACCGTGTATTTTCCTGGTGCTTTGCATATCCGAGACCCCATTAACCGGAGTGCCTGGGCGGCAGCTGGCCGACCAGATGGCCAGGCAAACTTCGTACTCCATTTCAATGTCAATTTTTCATTTGCAGTTCAACGCAATTCGGGCCATTGATTGCGGCTAATGGGGCGTATGGCTGTCTGCGAGTTTCTGCCAATCGAATAAAGTATTTCTCAACATCAAAGATGAGGTGATTTCCAATCTCAAAAGGAGATGGAAGAAAAGAAATTTTGTTTCATTTCAATCAAAATCGCCTAAGGAAGCCTGAAGCTACTTTAAGATAGAAGAGATAATGAATGTATCCTTACGAATTTAAAAGAATCCGGTAGAAGTTTCAACTTTGCCTTCAAGTGACTCCCAGGAGTCCTCTTCCAGCCGACAGCTATCCATTAGATGAATCAAACGGCCAACAATCGACCGGGCAAAAAAAAGAGCATAAAAATACCAAAGGGGTAAAAAGGAATGTCGCTACAAAATGTTTGACCCTCGTTAAAAATGAATGAAAGCTTATTAAAAATATTTCTTTATTACGACCCAGCAGCTCCCGGGAGCCACACAACCACCGATCCCTCTAAAAAAACACCAATCGAACAAATGTTAAACATTTGCCACGACGAGGCCATGACGGCCACTGATCCGTCCCCGTTGAGTGACGTCCCGGCGGAGATGAGTTGAGGATGATAATGGCGAAGAATATCCAACCCGAATCCTCGCCAGGATCTGCAATGCAAAGTGCAGAATGCGATGAATCCCCGAATCAATCGATGGGATGCGATGGGATCGATTGCCGCCGCCAAATCCTTAACGAAAGAAATAAATCTCATGGGTTGATTTCATTTTTTTGTGGCCGGCTTAAGATCATTTCTAGTTTTTTGCGTCGATCAGTCTCCGGAGAATTGCACGCTTCGGGAAGAAAAAACGCTGCCCTGTCAACGAAAATCTGTGCCCGAGAAATTCCAAGCAGCATTTTTTTCTGCCGCAGGCTCCGTGGGTACCGTCGATGGGCCTCGGTCCTGCCGGATTTTGATGGGCCTGCAAAACTGTCACGAGAGTTGGGTTGCCTGGCATATTTAAAGTTATGGGTCGCGGAAGAGCCGAGAGCCGCGAGGCGGAGACGGTGGCCGTGTTAAGCGCAGCGCAAGCGTAGCCGTGGCCATTTAAAACCACAAATTAATATCGGGCAGCCCGAAAAGCAAACGTCTGGACAAAAACTCAGCAAAAACTGTGAAATTTGCTGTGAAAAGAACGCAGCGAACGGCGGTGGCGGCGCATACAAAAAGACCCACAAAAACCTGGCAAAAAACTCCACAACGACGACGATGACGATGACGACGACAGCAGCGATGATGATGATGATCATGTTGATGTTGGGGATGTGCGACTGCTTTTGAGTGACGAATAGCCCGGGAGATGGACGCTCCGGCGCGCCTACCATGCCAAATGCGCAATTTAAGGAATCCGCCGAGAACGGCCGTCGCCTCGGAAATTCTGCGCAACGACAATTAAGCACGAACCCTGCGGAACGACAGTCCCCAAAAGACTCCCACGGGCCACCCAGTGCTACAGTTTTCACTGGCCGACACTTTCCCAGCCGGTCCTGCCTGGCAACCACACCTACCAGCCCGGCCTGGCCAGGGCCGCAGGCGCTTCGGAGTCAAACAATAAAAGGCCAACAACACAAAGAGGCTGGCGATCTATGGGACAAGAAAACCTATAAAATTCTACGACGACGACGGGGACGGCGGCGACGATGACGTCGTCGACGGTCAAATGAAACATTTTTATGTGCTTGTCCATCCGTCACAAATTATATAATTATCACCTGTGTATTGGGCGCTTATCGGCGGTGTGAATCTGCGCCCGCCGGCCGCCCGCTCGGGGATGCTCGAAATTTTCGATTAGTGACGCTTTATGTCTTCATTTTTATTTTATTTTATTTTACTTTATTTTGTTTTATTTGATTTTAGTATCCCACTCCCCTCTCTCTCTCTCTCTCTCTCTCTGACTCGCTCGGGGAGCTGCCTGGTAGGTAACCCAGAAACGTTGGAGTTGCCGGTCGGTGCAGCTGGCTGGCTGGCTGGCTGGTCGGTTGTTCGGTTGGTTTGGTTTCCCCTTCCTTATCTTTCTACGAAATGCCACCCAAAAATTTTTTAATCTTTATATGCATGAGGAGCAGCCGCTGCTCGACCGACCGACCGTTTTGATTGAGAGAAAGTGCCGCGTAACTTTCATTGAGGGAAATACCCCCGGACTCCGCTCCCAAATAGCCAAGACAAAGATAGAAGTAATTTAGAAGAAACGCAAGAAAGAGAAGCAA
>JBAMCP010002038.1:0-15623 GCA_037075105.1 Lissocephala sabroskyi
GGATTTGTGGAATCAGTCTTACTATTTTATAGTCACACCTCGTATATATATATATATATATATATATATATACATATATAAGGGTTATTAAAATTCTACGTAAAATCAATGGGAGGGATTATAAAAATCTAATAGATAATAAAAAGAGTTAAAGTTAGTACAAACCAAATTGTAAAAAATAATTTTAAAATATTGTTTGCAGAGGCCTTCGTCCTTGTTAGGTCGACGGGCTAAATAAAATTAATTCAAGCAAAAAAATATGTAACACTCGGGCTAACCCCAGTGATAAACCCTTTTCCTCTGAGTACTGCAATTATAGTAAATATTCCATGTTTTCCTTCAAAATGTAAATCAAATTAATCCGAACTAATGAACGGCATATGCCTTTAAAGATTCCTTCCATCCTTTTCCTTTCAAAACGTCGGCAACTGATGCTAAATTGCAAATAAATGTTTTAATAATTTGGACGCATGACATCGAATATAAGATACAATGAAACTAAATTCATATTATTACATTTGGTTGCTCTTATAGTGTCTGAGATTATTTTGCTTATACGGACAGAAAGACGGATTTATTTTTTTTATGATTCCTGTCGCACGAAAGTATATACCCTTACGACCTTATACATACATATATGTATGTTTGCATAGCTGGCTCATTTGAGCAAATAAAACACCCCCAACACACAGATATTTCCAGGCCTAATTTAATGTTCTACTAAATTTTTGTCTTTAGTTATGTATATTGGCAGTTGTTGCTAAATAAATGAAATAAAATGAATGAAATATGGCGGGTTAGGGCGTCAACAGCGTAAAGGGCGTAGTGTCTGAGATCCTTTTGTTCATACGTACAGACAGACGACCACGGCTAGATCGATACCTCTAATCATTCTAAGCATATTGGTTGTAACTTTTGGGGTTCTACGAGGTCTCCTTCTGTATGTTACATTCTTTTATATCCTTGTACCTTCAGTGAAGGTGTATTAAGGGATTAAGAATCGCGATCGCCCGCAGTGCGATTTTCCCCTTTCTAAATAAATACAAGGTCTGTCCTAAAAGTTCCCGAACTTGGTCCAGGGCATTTTCTGGAGGCTTCCCTTTTTTGTGAGAACCCCTGTTGAAAAAGTACATCTTTTATTGACATTTCCTCCAATTTTTATGACATTTGTAATGGTGGAAGCGGATTTACTTCGTCCATAGTGACAGCGTTGAACAAAAAATCCAATATTAAGTTTTGTTTTACGCTTGGAAAAGCATTTACCCAAATAATGAAATTAGTTTTAAGAAATTATTGACCATCCCGGACCACCATATCCGCCTCTAAACGCGATTCAAAAGCGGTCGGGATATCTTGAACGACGACGAATATTCGGGACGGTGAAAATCTTCTGTGAACGAAAAAAACATCACAATTATCTGTAAATTCAAAAAAAAAAGATGAGCCGAAGTCGTCATTGCGGTACATGAAAAAAGAATTGAGAATCCCCAAAGTCTTAATTCATCGTTACAGGAAAGTGTGTGCACGATTTGATCCGTAAAGAATGAAACTGGCGTTTGTTGCTCAATAATGTGATAATGCAAAAATCTGTTGTTGTTTTCTTATTATTGGAAAAGTCCGGGACCTTTGGGGCAGACCTTGTATATACTCAATTACTTTAAAATAACTAAAATTATTAACCGAATTATTGCGGCCAATTAGAAAATGTATTCTTCTAGATCATATGCATACATGGCTACATCGATCCTTTTATCAGATTGTAGGTAACTGCAGGGATCTGAGGCGACTCCTCCTCTGTGAGCTCAACACCAATATGTCCTTGTACCATACCGTTCAGAGTGGAACCATAGTAACTTTACACCTTAATACAGTTTAGGTCTTTAAAAATACAGCTTTCGAATTTCTTTCTTATATGCGCGCATTCTACAAAAAGCATAGCAAATGGAATTGGCTTTACCGTGGACGGCAATCGCCGTGCCAAAATTTCGATAATTATTTAAATTATGAAATCTTTGGAAATTTTGAATGAATTTTGTTCAACCTCAATTGCCTGAACATTTAAAATTTTTATACCCTGTACCTGAGGTACAAGGGTATGTGATTGTGCAAAAGTATGTAACATAGAGAAGGGAGACGTCGTAGACCTCCCAAAGTTACCTCCAATATGGTTGCAATCAAAAAAGAAATCGATCTTGCCTTGCCCGTCTGTCCGTATGAAGACTATAAGAGCTAGAGTAACCAAATTTGGGATTTAGACTCGTTTTATCTGCAGGCAGATCGAGTTTATCTTTTTTTTTTCGATGCCACGCCCCCTTTCCGCCCTAATCAAATAATTTGTTTAATAGCTACAATTTTGTAAATAGAGCAAAAGTATGTATGGAAGAACGGCGAAGAATATGAATAGCTTTCGTTTGGTACCAAAATTGTTTAAATATGTTCATAATTAACGGAGTAACTTAATGTCAAAGTCTAGGGGTGAGGGAATAAAAACCGCTGCCTCGGCCGTGGCCATCCGGTTGGGTGCACATAAAAGTGGAGGGGGAAGCAGAGAATGGGTAGAGACGGCCGCTGTGACGTTCTAAGTGTGGGATTGGGGAATTGGTTGTGACTTCGCATATTGGCGTGGCCCAACCATTTGCCAACTTTTAAAGATTATCGAGTGAATGGGCTGGGAGTCAAAGAAATACCTGAAGACGCTCGCCGGAGCTGTTTTAAGAATTTAATTTGTTTCAAAATGGTGAAATTGTTTTGATTCCAAGCCCCAGATATAGGGTATATCACAGTCAGGCTGGCTCGACTGTTACTTCCTTACTTGTTTTTTAAAAGATTACGCACCTTAGGTATGAAATAGGAAATGATGTGAACACTAATAAGCTAATAATAAAATTGCCATTTATTTAAATGACCCCTAAAAATGTAATAATAAGAGTTTATATGGAAGCCACAAAAATAAAAAAAGAATATAGAATTGTAAAGATTAAAATTGGATAAAAGAGAATTGGCTACATCAACATGTAAATGAGAACGTCAGTACATTACGTAAACGTAAATAGACTTAATTTAAAACGGATATGGTAAATTCAACGATCGGAAGCAGCCAAACGTTAGCTTCTACCAAAATAAAGTTGCTTCAAACCTGTACTGTGACTGGTTAGGGACGATCAAAATATGGTCTAGTTTTTCTCTCTCTTGCTATGAGAACAAATTATTTTAAGCAGGTGGTAGTTCCGTTTGACATAAGTTACGGAGATAAGCATTGAAAAGACAACCCACTGTTTGTGTTGAAATTTTTTTTATAAATATATCATATATAAAAAATCGGGCGCAACACTTTTAACTTGCAATAAGATTACCGTTACATTATAAAATGGTGCAATTTTATTTTTTAATAGAGTGATTAAATGTGTTAAATATAAATGCATAATTACTTATAAAATTCAGACATATTTTCTAAGCCATTAAAAGATCTTATAATTTTGTTTTTAATTATTAACGCTGATCTTAAAGTTTAATTTTGCAGCATATGAAGTTTATGAAATAATTAACTAACATGAGGTTTCGAGCAGCGGGTCAGCCTTATTGTGTGCCGAAAAACGTAATCCATTGTTTGTTGCTGTAGAAATATTATGATGAGAATGGGATAGTCCGTCAAAGTCTTGCACTGCAATTATGTGTGAGACAAGTTCTCTATTCTCTTGCTTTTTCGAAATCTTGCCGGATTCCTTGTATTTAACCTTACAGTGATCTTCGCCTTCTAATAGACGTTGTGATAAATCGTCAGAGTTTTTCAACGGTCTTTGTTCCATTTGCTCTGATAGCCTGCGAATGGAAATTTTAATGTCGGCGCTTGCTTGATTTGAGGACGAAAAACTGCGTCTTGTTTGCACATTTGGATTGTAAACACACAAATAATTTCGATTTGAGGAGTCCTCAAAACTTGTAAGATGTAACGCATTTAAATTTGTTTGAACCACATCATTTTTAATGTCTACCCTTGTAAACGGATTCTCAAAATCTTTTCCTCTGGCTGGTGAGAAACTGGCAGATTTTCTTGAATACTGATTCGTAGACCTTGCAGCAGGTTGGTGAGAATAAAACAAAAATTCTTCAGAATTTAAAAAATACGGTGAAGATGGAGCTGAAAAACCAGTCGCTAATGTGTTACAATTCTGAATTTGTGGACTTTTACGATCCGCCTTCTGAGGCCCTTTTGCAGATGAAAAAAGTTTTTGGAATTGGGGCAACTCGATAGAAGCATTATTGTGGTGGTTACGTTTAACCCATGGATCATTTAAATCAAATAACATATTTTTCCCTGAAGTAGTACTGGGACTAGAAATTACATTTTCTTCAACATTTTTTACCCAAGGATCTAATGTATAATTGGACAAACAATCGGAACTATTCTTTTTGTCATATGTAAACATTGTTTCGTTTTTTTTTAGATTATTTGGCGAAGTTTGCTCCGATTTGCATATTTTGAGGACCGGGAGTATTTGACAAGGAGTATTATCTCGGACATTGAGTTGGTTATGCTTTTTTGTTGGTTTTTCGTTAGCGGTTAAACTTTTTAGGGGAGCTGAATTTTTCAATAATTTCCAACTTTTACAAGTAGTCTCCAGACTTTTTAATAATCGGTCATCGCCGCGCCAACAATTTGTTCCATAAATAACACTTTGCTTTTGTTTGTTTGCGTTACAATGTGTTCTTTTCGGAGTTGAAGGGTTAATAGAGACCGCATTTTGTTTGCAGTTGCTGCTAATGCAGTTCAATGGAATGTGAAGTTTCTCATTTTCGCTGTACTTATATTGAATCCTTTGGATTTTCGCGTCAACTGAAGTATTTCTTTTTGAATTTATGTTATTGATGTATCTACTAGATATTTTATTGCGTACTTCTTGATATGAGCCCGTGTGGACAGGTGAGTGCGGTGAGTGTTGTGGAAGGGTAGGCGCAAAGCCTTTTAACTGATTTTTCCTACTGTCCTCCAATGTTTCGGTTGTAATTTGTTGTTTTTGAGCGCAACTTAGATCGGATATTTTTTTGCATGTGCTACGAAATGATTTATCAGATTCCTTTTTAAAATTCTTCCAAGTATTCAATTTCAGGGCGTTTGGATTCGAGCCCAATGATTTTTGCTAAAGGAATTTTTCCGCAAGGGCTTTTGTTGACGTTGAGCTTGATATAGATGTACCTAAAATGTAGGGAAACAAAATTAAAAAATTTCATTAAAAATTTATTACTTGTAATATCGAAATAAAATTTTCTTGTTATTTTCCTTAGAAACAAAAAAAAAAAAAAAAAAAAAAAATTCTTCATTCACCACAATTTATGATTTATAACTATTTTTAAACCATAAAGTACAATACAGTTAAAAAGAGAAACTAAAGAAATATAAGATTTATTCATATGAATATTAATAAAAATAAATTGATTATTGTAAATTCATTTTTACCAATTCGTGCATCTATGCGTTTAGATACGACTTAATGAACGATGAAACGAAAATTTTTTAAATTGGCACAGCATTACTAGAGGCAACCATAGAAACACTTGGATTTTATTTGTAAATGCTTGTCACGGTTTTTCTCTTTTGCTTTGGGCTCACCTCCGTACTTTATATTTCTATAGAAGCTCTCATTCATTATTTATGTTTTATTTATTTGTTTTATTTATTTATGTTTTAAGATTGAGCTATATCGAATATTGTGTTGTGTCTATTGGAATTTTTAGAAAATGCATAAAAACATTAAAGATCTCCCAAGTCTCTTGTACCTTTCTTATAGGGATTGGTTACTTGTCACTTCCACTTCTTGAGAGCGAAATATGACAAAGTTTCAAAAAATGATATGTTGGTGGTTGTTATTTAAAAACCATGCCATTTAGTTTGTGATTAATATTAATGTAATGTATACATTTTGGAAACAAAATTTATATTAAAAAGAAATTGAAATATACGTATAAATAAAATGTAAAGAAGTACAATTAGAATACAAGAATTAGAATACTACAATTTTTGTCGGAAATTACAAACTATGAATTTTACATCACGTGCATACAAATACTAACTAACTAACCATCATGGTTTTCGCTTTTTTTGTTGGGTCTGTCCGAACTTTTATTGAAATCCTTTCCTTTGGAAGGCGAAACAATTAGAGGCAGCGATGAACTGGCTGCAGCTGAATGTGAATATGTTGTTGCTGCAGATGCAATATTACTAACGCCACCATCCGCGGAGTTCTTTAGTTGTCATTTGATAAGCTCAACTGTTAAAAATTTCCTTAAGCGATCATAATATTGAGGATGTAGCTCAACATCGTTATGCCCAGCCCCCTGAAAGATAAAATACAAATAAATAAATACAAATGTAATCGTTCGGGATAAATAGGAAAGACTGCATACACCACCCGTCGTATCGAAAACAAAAACATTTCAACTAATTTAAATTGAACTACAATTACTATTTTTTGTTTTACAACGTAAAACAAATTTTTCGCTCTGAAATACAGAGCCGAATCATTCAAACTTTAGGCGTCCCTACAGATACTCGTACTATTAAGACCCAAGTAATCATGGCTCATCTCTGGTCAAAATTGTGCCAATTTAGCAGACATTATTTTAATTTTTTGTATCTATGTCCACTCGATTCAAACCGACTTTGTCAAAAACAAGTGAAGATAATTAAATGTATTAATAATTTATATCGAATTAATGTTTATATTAATTATTGTAACAAAGGACGACCCATACTTCGGTACTAGAAAAAAAGAAATTGTAAAATTTGTTTAACGCAATCTTAATTATTGAAGTTACTACACACAGCAGATGTTTGTTTAGCTTGATTATTATCTTCTTTCAACCAGTTATTACTTAGTTTACAAATGGTTAACACCAAGGAATATTTGGATTAGGGACACTAAATTAATGAGTTAGCATCGTCAAAAATTGGACACATAAAATTAAAAGATAAAAATGGAAAACTTTAACGAACCACGCGAAAATTTGATATCAATAAATGAAATACGGAAGTAATTCTAGAAAGTCCTTTGGATGGATCTATTAAACAACGCAGTGCTCCTCCAGAGATTCAACAGTTGGTAGTGGACATCATTTTCTCCGGTTTAATGCTTTGGTGTACTAATAGAGATTACTGCGTTCGGCACACAAATATGGCCTATAGCTCTTCATGCAGTTACCGTGGTCGCGTTGTTTGTTTTGCAAATCGACTTTTTCCTATTTAAATTTTATATTAAGCCTCATATAACTGGGAAAAAAATTTTATCTATTCTATAATTAACTGAAATGGGGATGTTAATTTAATAAAACTAATTATTTTCCGAATACCGGGTGAAATAAAGAGTCAATAACGCTCATTAGTTTCTAATCGATTTGTTAATAACTGCATAGTTTTATAACCGTTATTAAAATTTTAAATGAGTCTTTGGTAAATGACTTTAACAAATTTTATGGTTTCCTATTATTGTTCTCAGGAGATTTTTTTGGTTAAAAGAATGAAATGTGCCAGGGTGCATATATGTATATATACTAGCTACCCGCTGTGCCAATTGAATTTGAACAGGAAATGATTGTTACAGGAGTCGCTTGGACAGGAAATGTCAAATTTTAAAAATTAAAAATGAAATAAATTTCTTTAAAACAAAAATAATTCAATTGGCTTAACGGGCAGCTAGTTGCGACTATAAATTGAAATGTAAGCTATCCTATCTCTTAAGTTTGGTCGAATTGCACACGGTGTGCAAATCAAATTTAAAATCTGTTCAGTAGTTTAGGAGTCCATCGAGTGCAAACAATGTGACACGTACTTTATATATATAAACCCACCAATTTAGAATAATGGTAAACCCAAGGTGGCCCTTGCGTTCTTAAAAGGATTTTACCTCTACCCAAAACGGTTCCACAGTTTTGGGGCAGCGTTCATAAATTCCAATTCCGTGTGAAAAGTCAATGACCTCGTCATCTGTTCCATGAATTACTAGAACAGGGGATTTTACCTTCGCAACTTTATCAATGCTAAAAAAAATATATTGTTTTGAAAAAAATCAATTTAAAAAAAATTAGCTTCATTACCTGGGAAATGCATCAAAAAACCAAGTTCGTTTCGTATTTCTGAAAACAACTCTAAGGCCAGACATTAAAGGTGAATGAAGTATCACAGCGCCAACTTCATGACGTGTAGCTAGATCAACTGTCGGAACAGTTCCAATACTTTGACCATACAGGATGATTGTTTCAGGGCTTATATTATATCTGAAATAAGATATGTGGTTCTTTTATTCCACAAATAAAATATTTTATAGGCAGAGCTTACCTAGTCCGCATGGCTTGCCAGGCTGCTTCAATGTCTGCATATAAATTCTTTTCAGACGGTTTTCCTCCGCTCATTCCGTAGCCAGAATAATCATAACCAAATATGTTGCAGTTGATTTGTGAGCCGAGAGTCAAATAGGAACTACTCATTTGACCCAAGTCGACTGCATTGCCGTGAGAAAAAAGCAAAGTGTATTTTGCATTTTTACTGCATCTCACGTAAATGCAAGAAATCAAATTACCCCGAGAAGTTCGGGTAAAAAATGCCTCAACTTTTGACTTGTCTTGCTCAGAGTATTGCCACTCTGCTCGGTCAAAAAGCTGAAAATTGTATTTTATGTTTGTCTCATCAGCTGGCATAAGCTTGTATGTCGGCTCTGGAGGCTGAAAAGCCAACTTGGCAGCAATCGGCCCAGGGCAAGGTGGGCAGCAGAACATGCAACACAATTCACTTATGCTAAACATAATGTAAATCACTATGACTCTTCCAAGGAATGCTAACCGTTTAAGACCTCTGAACTGATCTTTGTACTTCACGATTTACCACAATGGAGCTTATTTCTATTATTATGTGGCCAGATTTTATTTATAAATTGGAGATTGCAACACAAATGTTATGCTTTACAAATATTGTATAAGAATATGAACACAATAAACATGACATTTCGATTTGAATTAAAATAATATATTCATTACAGACTTTTCACATTGTTATCATTTTTCTAAGGATCTTTAATCTTAATTGATAGTTGCAAAAACTTGTAATCGAATCGATAACAATTTTAAGAATATCGAATGATAATGTGTTTAAACGCAAAATGTTTTTATGAATTACGAAATTATTTTTAGTGAATCCCATTGTTTATAAAGAATTATTGTATTTACAAAATACAAATTACGAGACAATAAAATGAAATAATATCCACATATATTATAGAAATTCATTGATTTTACAGCGGTGGGGCAGCATTGTTCAATCTCTTTTATTAAGTCCGGTTCAAAGCATATATTAAAGATGCATCCCAAGTTTTATAATTCATTGTGGTTTGGCGTAGCACAGCTCATTTTAATCTGCCCTTTAAAGCTTGTTGATTTTTTGATTTTTATATTCAAATTCAGAATAAATTATATTATCGAATTATTGTGTGTGACTTTAAATTTGTCTATATGTAACATCAAATGAAACAAAATTGGATAAATCGAGTATGTCGACCTTATCGATTGTTTATCCTGGGCTCCTTTTATTTTGGATGCTTAGAAATATGGGTGGTGTACTTGTTTACTATTTGTGATAAAATTGTTGTGTTCGGGAGTGGGATTGATAAGCATGCAGGAAAATGCAAATTTAAAAGTATAAGCGGTTAAATTATACCTTCAACTATAAAAACGCGTCACTGCCATTGTAATATATTATAACAGGAACAAAAATATACACCCGCTGTGGAGTATAAAAAGCTCAAGTAAGAACCATTCAAATATTTTAAGGCCAGATAAAATGTTTAAACATTAATACAATAATTCACACGTCTAAAGTACGTAAAGTTAAGCAAACCCTTATAATCGTTTTACTCTTTTACTAAAAAGTTAAAAACAATTCATTTTTAAATTAACCCCGCCCTTTTTTATGCCATTAAAACGAAATAAATAAGTAAATAAAGTTATTAGAAAGTCACTCTTGTTAAGCTAAGCTTCTAAGTCAGTCGTAAATTTTATTTCTATTAATCATTGAAAAAAATATCTAAAAGAAATTGTATTTTTACACAAAGTACAAAATTTCCATAGAAAACAATAGTAAGAAAATAGCTATAAACTTCGTTAAGTTCAGACAAAAAAGAGTGTAATTTTAAATATTATTTAAGCCAAATATATGTTTTACAATACTCGAAGCCCATACCTTGCATTACACAGCATTCATTCTGTCTTATACAGTACTTTTGTATATATGCTTATATATTTATGTAGATCAGTCGAAATATGATATATTTGTAAGATATCCTATATTAGTTTATGCGGAGCATACAAGTGCAGATTTTTTGTTTTTTTTTTCTTTTATTGATAATAATCATTATCTTTAAATTGCTGTGTTTACTCTTAGGGGCATACAAAATCCGAGGATCCCCTGGATTTAATTACTTTAATTGATTAATAAATATTTATTTTTTTTTAGATATGGTGTTAAATCAGTTGGGTGCTGCGGATTTAACTTCCATCGCAGAAATCGATGAAAATGGAATAAATAATAATTTAAAATATCGATACAATAATGATTTAATATATGTATCCTTTTTAAAAAAATATCCTCAAAAAGCATTCAGGATAAAAAAAAGGCAGGGTTTTCTTAACTATTTGTACTTAGACTTACACGGGCTCGATACTTATTGCAGTTAACCCATATAAGCATTTAAATATATTTAATATGGTAAGGGTTAAAATGAAATTGATTGTTTTGGAAATTTTTTGAAATTAACAAAATAATAATGAGTTTCTTAAAGGAACATATTCACAAATATCATCAAAGCAAGCTGGGAGCGCTAGAGCCTCATGTATTTGCCTTAGCCGAAGCAGCGTATAAAAGTATTGTGGAAGAACAACTTAGTCAGGTAATTCTAAATTATACCTACAAATTCGAAATTCTTAATGTTGAGTTATATTGTAATTTCTTTAGTCATGTGTCATATCAGGAGAATCTGGCGCGGGAAAAACTGAATCAACTAAATTTATTCTACAGTATTTATGTGCGGTAACTTCTAACGTGTCAACATGGGTGCAACAGCAAATTTTAGAAGCAAACACTATTTTAGAGGCTTTCGGTAAGTAATGAAAGTCTTATTTATGGAAATGGCGTACTCAATTAACTTAAGTTTAAATAGATTAACATAACTGCAATTGAAAATAATAACACAGTAAAAGTAATATAAAATAATTTTTTTTAAGGAAATGCTAAGACTATTCGAAATGATAATAGTTCCCGGTTTGGAAAATTTATGCAAGTCTGCTTTGATGAAAAACACTGTATAAAAGGGTGCATAATTCAAGATTACCTACTTGAACAATCGCGCATAACTTTTCAAAGCCCAGGAGAACGAAATTACCATGTGATGTATGAACTCGTAGCTCAGGGAGTTCAGAATAAAGAATTTTCGAAGAATTTATATCTAAGGTCCCCAGAATTTTACAAGTATTTAAATGCATCAGATAATATAATAGATATTCAAATTGAATCAAAGAAATTTGAAAGCCTTATTATGGCTTTTACTGTCTTGCAAATCCCTCAAAATTTAATTGACGGCATGTTTAAAGTCCTAAGTGCCATATTGTGGTTGGGAAATATAGATTTTGTTGATGAAGATGGCGAAAAATGTAATTTATCGGATGCTGATCGAGATGTAAATGAGATTATTTCCAAGCTCTTAGGACTTAATTCGAGTGATCTCTGTAAAGTCCTTTTGTGTCGCCAAATTAATGTTCGTGGTAATATTACGGAAATACCACTTAAATTTCAAGAGGTACGTTACAATTATTTCTTATTCATAGATACAAATATATATTATATATTTATATATATATTTATATTTATATATATATATATATATACATATATGCATAAATTTTTACCAAGATTTATAAATTGCGTGCAACAAATTGTTTGATTTTACATTAACCAAATTCTCTATGTCGTCGGATATTAAGAAATATACAACTTTCTTCCATTTTTATTTTTTTCTTTTATATTATTATATATTAGGCCAAAGAAAATCGACATGCTATGGCAAAAGCTTTATACTCCAAAACGTTCGCGTGGCTTGTGACCAGAATAAATTGCTGTATAAATCCGGGACAAAACGCTGATAAAATACTTGGTGTACTGGATATTTTTGGCTTCGAAAACTTTTCAAAGAACTCATTTGAGCAGTTATGCATAAACTATACTAATGAAAAACTGCATAAGTTCTTTAATAATTACGTTTTCGCACTGGAACAGGAAATTGTAAGAAATTTATTCGCAAAAAATACGATTTAATACGATTCTATCGTTTTGTTTTAGTATAAAAAGGACGAAATTTTGTACACGCATATTGAGTTCACAGATAACACTCTATGCCTCGACTTAATAGAAAAACCACCGAGATGTATATTCAAACTTTTAACAGAGCAATGTCATATGCCTAAGGGTTCGGACTCGGCATATCTTACCAATATGCATTCTGAGTTCGAATTTAACCCAACTTATATAAAAGGGCAGGATCGAAGGCATTGGGAATCAGAATTTGGAATAAAACACTATGCTGGGAATGTTGTGTACGTTGTTAATGGATTCGTAGATAAAAACAGAGATGTTCAACAGGACGTGTTGTTTGATTTTATGAATAGAAGCACCGACGCTTTTGCTCAAGACCTTTCATCTTATCAAGTGAGTTATAACTCATAATAAAAACAAAGCAAATTTTAAACTCCTTTTTGCAGGACCAGCAGTATTTAAATGCTATGCATACTACCATGACGAATTCCCGCGGAACAAGTAAAACAAAATGCACCGTAAGTGATAATTTTAGGCAACAGTTACAAGCTCTTATTGATGTCCTTCAAAGTACAAAGCCATGGTAAGTACTAACAATTAATTTTGGTATTCTTAGGCTTGGGAATAAGAAAATGATACCATGTTTAGAATGTTTTTCCGCAGATGTTTTCAAATTCTACACTCAAAGGAAAACAAATAAACTATATATTCATAAATAGCAAAACAATTAGGTATGATATGGAAAGGACTGCTTGCACAGCTTTTATAACCTAATGGTATATATCCATACCTGGCGGCTGTCTTTAGAATTCACTATGTCTTCCTCTCTCCAAAAAAAATGCAGCAGCTGTAGCCTTCGGGCTAAGTAGTTTGGATTCTTAATCTCTAGAACCCCTGGGTTCAGAGATCTAATGCGAATACATCTTTAGGGGCTCCAAACATATTTTGTAGTTTTGAAACTACGCTCTTGTATCGGCTTAAGCGTAGGCAAAGACAAAAATTATATTATATGGGAACATGTATGGAAGCAGGTCCCAGGCTATATTTTTTTTTATTAATCTATGTTAATTTAGTTATTTTGTGAATTTTATTCTAATTTGTATAATATTTTTAGGTACGTTCGCTGTATAAAGCCTAACATTGTGAAATCTCCAAATAATTACAATGACGAGCTAGTTGGCGATCAACTGAAATATTTAGGAATGTTAGAAATTATTCGGATAAGAAGAGAGGGCTATCCCGTTCACTTATCCTATAACGATTTCATATTCAAATATAAGTGTTTAATTAGGAACAAAACATGTTTTGCTACTCGTGAAAGCATCGAAAGTGTATTAAAGGAATTAAATGTTACGCCTACAGAATGGCAAATTGGCAAGACAAAGGTTTTCCTACGGACTAAAGCTTACGAGCCTTTAGAGGAAAAAAGAAAAACAGTAATTTATAACAACGCTGTTATAATCCAAAGGAATTGGCGACGATTCCATAATCGCAAAGAATTTTTACGTATTAGAAAAGGAGCCCTACAAATCCAACACGCGTACAGGGGCTGGAAATTGCGAATACAGTTTCTTAGAATGAGACGAAGTGTAATTATTATTCAAAGCCGCCTTAGAGGAGTCTTTGCAAGAGAGGTAAGAATAAGTTATTTTGTAAAAGAAAGAAAATAATATAAATAAAATAATTCATAACATAATTTTGGAGTAGTAGTTATACCCTATATCTAAAGGTACAAGGGTATAATAGTTTTGGGCGATAGTATGTAACATAAGGAAGGAGACATCGTAGACCTTCAAAAATTACCTACAAAATCAAAAGAAGAAATTGATCTAGCCATGTCCATCTGTTTGTCCGTCTGCCTGCCCGTATGAACAAAGGATCTCAGAGACTATAAGAGCTAGAGGAACCAAATTTAGAATTTGGACTCGTTATATCTGCAAGCAGATCTAGTCTTTTTTATTTATTTAAATTTTTTTGTAAATTTAGCAAAAGTTTGTATAGAAGAGGTGTGGAAAACACCTTTCGATTGATAACAAATTTGTCAAAGTTTAGGGTGGGGGAATAAAAACCACTGCCGTGACAGTGGCCGGCCGGTTGCGCGCACATAAAAGTAGAAGAGATTGCGTTGTGCCCCTGAATGGTCTACCCTACGGTCAAAATTATGTCCAAGTTCCAAAATCCACATACAGGGTATTTAACAGTCGAGCTAGCTCGACCCAATATAGGTTCTAACTGAAAACTGACACTCATTACCAGACCGTTGTAGCTCAAAATAATATAATAATAGCCATGTTAATAGTTGTAATTCCACAAATAGTGTTTTTCTTGATGTTTTAACTTCTATCCTGAAATAAGACTTTTGATTGTGTGCAATTTCTTTAGGCTATTTGAAATTATTCGACGAGACCGATGCCTTCCAATCGTCTGTGATTGATTTGAAATTGGTCTTCATTTCTTAGTCCTCCATTCTTTCGCTTAATTGTTAAGACGTGGTAAGACCACACGTTCATCTATGGTGAACATTACTGAGAAATTCTTGCCAAACAGCCTTTAAAGGTACCTTTAGCGCCTACTTTGTGCTTCCTTTCAAGATACGAGGTACAATAACCTTTTGGAATATTTGTAACATGTGAGGTTGTAATTCGCCCATGCATTTTTTTGCCGTTACAAATTTGCTATCTCTCATATCAAATAATAGTAGATATGGGATATTTCTAGGATATTTCTGTTTAAATTTTATTTACCCAACTCCAAGAAATTTATTGTTTGTTGTGGTTGCACGCACTGAGTCTGTTGCATTGACACCCGCTCTTTATCAGTCATATTCTGAACATCATATCGTCTTGTTTCTGTGCGGCGGGTGTGACGACCCAGGTTCGACTTCTTCTGGGGCATGACTCCGTTTTATTGATGATATCCTAAAAAATTCTAAAACCGTATCAAAACCGCTTCACTTTGTGTTGTTTTTTGAAAAAATGCGATTTATGCGATGCCTTGTGTCATACGACTGCGATTTTAGGAAAAACTACTTTATAAAAATTGGAATTTGAACTCAATGAGAAACTGTTTTGAAAAAAAACCCAAAACCCAAATGGCAAAACGCAAAATAAACTAAAATATTTGCAAACCTGGATATGCTATGAATATAAAAAGTATAAAACAACATGGAGAGAACCTCAACAACGCGTTGCTCGGCGCGCTTTAAATCAATGTGTATTAATTGTCTTGATCCAGCCACACTTTCTCGAACATTTTGTCGGCGTCTTTCGCGTTGTTC
>JBAMCP010002039.1:0-15601 GCA_037075105.1 Lissocephala sabroskyi
GTGCGTGTTTAAAAAACTTCGCTGTCGTGTCGTGTTGGGCCGTGTCAAGAAAAACCGGCCCATGCCCATCTCTACTCCGAACCCTCAACCAATTGTGCCCCAACTGATACCATTGATATAATTGCTATTGCAAGGCGAAATTTCCTTTATTTTTTGAAGTTCATTGGCTTAAAGATTTTGTGGGGAGGCTTCATATTCCGAATATCCACTCCATCTGGCAGATTGTCCTTTATTCGCCAAAGGGGATGTGGGGGAAGAACATGTACCAAAACTCTTCAAGCATGTGATCGGGGAGTTCGTCCAGAATTGCAACCAGTGCAACTATAAGCTGATGAATACTTAAAATCAAGTCGTTGATTTGCATGGAGACTGGCTTGTGTAAGGGGTACGCCATCTTTCTTGGTTTTTTATTTTCTAAAAGCGAATTCAAATTGTTTTATTAGTTTTCTCAATAAATTAATTTATGCTTACGCAAATTGTTCTGTTGACAACGCTGCGGTTAATCTAAAATGGATGTAAACAGAGTTGCATGCGCTTCCAATCGACGGATGAAGCGCAATAAATTCGATAATAAATGAATGATTTTTATACTGAATAAAAAATTTTTAATACAATGTGTTTGAATAAGGGGGAATAAACGACGTTAAAATAAACTATAAGCTTGATTTGATTTTAAAACCAAAACTTATTCGATCTCGTTGATTTTTATCGATTGCACAAAAATAAGCTTCGACTTGTTTTGTTTATTAAAAGAAAACAATTTTACAACACTTATTTGTGGCTCTACTTATTGGCAGCTAAATTGAGTTGGTTCCACTGTGCGGCGGCTGTCGAATACCCAACAGTTTGAGAGGACTTGCGCCCATTCCAAATCCTGCATCGCACTCAACGCATCCCGAGCATCTTCGCGTTTGCCTGCTGACCAGCAGCAAACGCGAGCCTGTCCCGTCCGTCTGTCCGCCTGTCCTGCCGTGTATTTATACCCCTACGGCACGTGCGAGGCGTATATCTCGCTGAGCTTTTTGTTTTCAGCTGCTGAATTAATTTTATATCCTCGGGATAGGATTTTATTTGTTTGCCATTCATTCGTTCGGTCGTCCGGCGTCGCCACTTCCTCTCGGCCGCCCCAACCACAGGCATTTAAGCCGCCGTTGCCGCACACTTGAAGTTCATTGCGCTGGCCAAGACGCAACCGCAGACAGGCACACAGGGGCAGGGGCGGCTCCATTTGATATGAACTATCTTCATTTATGACAACCAGCGACCGCCTTTGCCATCATCATCATCAGTCTGAAGGAGTGCTTAACCAAGGCAGCCGCCCCCTTGGCCGGGCCACACAAATAGCTGCACACGCAGCCAATAACAGGCGATAACAATACTGCGAAAAAATGAAACGAAAGAAAGTAAGAAGAAAGCCAGCCAAGAACTTGGCGACGGTTGCTCCAACAACGGACGGAGGGACAGGCCTGATGGGCGGCCGACTCCGCTCGGTTCGGCGAAATGAAACTGATGATGGCTTTGTGTTGATTTAAGGTTTCGCTCTTTCACCGAGTTTACGCATAAATTTTACATCAAAGCAAACACTGGCAGGGGGCCAGCACGGAGGAGGAGCTTCTTGGTCCTTTGGACGGACTGGCTGGCATTGCCATTAATTTAAGGCCCGAACCATTGAGGCCACAAATCGAAGCGTCTTCCTATTATTGTCATATTTGTTGTGGTTTTTCTCAGCTATTTGCGGCCATTTGCCTCCCCAACCCCAAGCCCCAAACCCCAGCCCGTGGTTGGCCGCCATTACCGTCCCGGCCCTTGTCAACCCCCCGGGCCCCCCGTCTCCCACCGCCGTCTCCGTCGCCCTTGGTAGTCTCATCTTGTCGTCATTGCTGTCAGCAGTGGCGCTTCTGTTGTTTTAAACGAAAATTTATTCAAACGTCTCGTAAACGAGATTTTTTTCTTCGTTTTTTTTTTTTGGTATTTTATATACCAGTGTGTGTGTGTGTGTGTGTGGGGTGGGCGATGTGTGTGTCTTTTTGTTGGTGGCTGCCCGAGCGCATAAAATACGAAATACGATATTTCCTGAACCCCTCGCCACCTCACAGAAAAGAAAGCCAGAAAGACACATCTTGGCCGCCACAAATAAATATATATGCGTGTGTATATAGTACGCCAGGAGTTGGTGTATATATTCGCCATAAAAAACCGCAGACCCCCGACCTTTTCGCCGAACTCCCCACCGCCGGAAAATAGATAAAAGCCGGCAGACAAAGCAACGTTTAAGCCACTTTTGCTTTTTGGAGTCGCCTCCCACGAAATCAATACTCGTTTGCCGATGAGCTACACACACCCACCTACACCCACCATAGACCAGTGAATATTTAAAACCCAATTTCTCGAGCGAAGCTCATCCATTTGTGGTGTTCCATTTTTTTGTGTGTTGGCGAGACTTTGGCGCCTTGGCGATTTCATAAAGTGATTAAATTTCCCACCTGCCTTCAATTTTAAAGAGCCAACGACACAGCAGACAGCGCCAGCATTTTGTGGGTAATTTGAAATTCTACCGAAACTAATCCCCGACCACAGGACCACAGAGCCTTGGTGTTTTAAGAACTCCTCGACCGACCGACCATCTTTTGCCTCCTTCACTTGTTGACTTGTGGGTTTTACTTAAAGGAAGCGCACAACAAAAAAGTCGAGAGATTCTCTTTCTCTCAGTTTTTGAATTGCTGCGTCGCCTCTAATCGGCTTAGGTGGGCGGCACGAACTGCGCTGCCGGGCGGCAGTCAAATCCTTCGTCAGTTTCAAATCAGACTATTTCCCAAATAAAACCACAACGACTTTAATATTCAGTATGAAAATATGAAATTTATTACGGATCGTCTGACCAGATTACTTGGCGGCTTTTTCCATAATTTATTTTTTTTTCCCCCATCGCTGGGCGGCGCGACTGCGCACTGCAAGCAAAAAGAATTAAATTAAATGCAAGGAAATGTTGAACTTACTTACATATTATAAAGGACTCTGTGACCCCTTTTAGCGGCGATGCTTGCCACTAGACTTCTTCTTGGCATTCTCAACTTTGATCCATTCCTGGGCGGCGTCGATTGCGGCGACGGTGGCAGCGGTCGATGCCTGGGTGATTACTTGCTCCTTGTTGGGAAAGTCGAGTTCCTTGGCCAGGAACTGCACGATTTCCCGGATGCTCATCCTGATCATGCTCTGCTCGATGTGGATTTCTCCTTTAGGTTTTTTTTGTTGCGAATTATTCATTTTCACTCGTGTCTCTAAAACCGCATGCACAAGAAGAAAGAACTTTCAGAGCTGCATTCTTCACCTTATCGCCGACAGAGTTGCATTTTCATTTATCAAATAAGCAAATAATGACAGAAAAAGAATCGAATACTCTTGCCAATTTGCAATTTATTTTATTGGTTTTCTGAATTACCCGCCCAATATAAGTGTTTCGTAGTCATTTATTAACTATTCATAGGTGCCAATTCGGCCTGTTCATTGTTGTCCTCGTTGTCCGAGTTGGGCGGGCTGGGCGGCAGAGTTGGCTCGGTGATGTTGAGATCAGCCAGATGTTTGCTCAATTCCCTTGCCTCTGCCTGGGCCCGCATGGCCAAGGCGCGGGCCCTTAGGCGGCGCTTGCTCTTCTGGATAACCCTCTTCTTTTGCTTAATGGCCAGGACCTTGAGATTCGGGGCGATTTTTTTGGACACTTCGGGGACGTCGTCGGCCAAGCTCAGCGAAAAATTGTTAAACTGCTTGGTTAGATTCTTCACGACCCGACGGCTTTGCTTCTCCTGGCCCAAGCGGGGAGATACTTTCCCATCCACTGGTTCTTTAGGTTTCTTAACTTGCGGCATTTTTAAAACTAAAAAAAATAAGAAGCAATACTAATCTAAAAATCTCTAAGCAATACAAAAATGTAACATACCTGCAGAGTTGTTTCTTAGAAGAATCGATTAAGAATTTTTCTTTTTATTTATTTATTTTTTTTAATAAAAAAAAATCCGAAATATTCCTCTTCGATGTTGGACGTGTGCAGTTATTTAACCACTGAACTAAATCTAGCCAGGACGCGCCTTTTATAGGCGTCGGTTCGAACTTCTGCATGGCCTACTTTGATCAATAAAATTGCATTTCGTAAAATAGTCCGATTTTAGTACATGATAAATTCGATAATAATTATAGAGAATAAGATTATTAGTTCCTCAGTTTTAGTTCGGTTTTTAAAATAATTTTGGGATGCAGAGGATGCGCTTAAAAATATCCCACTCAGTAGCAGATATTTAGCTGGGTTTCTAAGTCGTTTTAAAAATTATAAACTAGAAGGAATGATCGAAAATAATTTCTCTTGAGCGCCTAATAAAATTAATTTAAATTTAGAGATTCGTTTCTACCAAATTCGGTTTCTATTTTGGTTTATTTTTGTTTCGTTACAAATATTACAAATTGATATCATATCAAATTAATCCCATTTACTTAAACTCTATATCAGATATTGTGTGCCATACTTTTGTCAATTTTCATCAGTTTCTCTACGATTATAATAATCGACGGCACTAAATGCCAAAATATCTAAAGAAAAATACAACAGAAAATCAAAATGCAACGCAAGAATAAACAAAATAAAACGTTTCAATTATGCAGTTTTGTTTCGGTTTTAATCTTTAAAAGGCTGAAACAAAACTGGATTTTAAATCCTTAAGCAATATCGATATTGAGTTCTCTTAAACATTTAATGGAATGAATTTTAAATAAAGATTACTAGAGACTATAAATATCAAACAAAATAAATTGAAAAAGGTCTTCGCTTTGTCAGTGATTTCCCATATTCCCAGTTTTCAATTAGATTTAATCCAATTAGCTTTTAAATGGGACACAGTTTTGATGACATTATCAAAATTTAACTCACAAAATCATTTAATACAATTAATTTATAATAAAGGTCACTAAAGACATAAATACTAAACAAAAATTATTGAAAGAGATATTACCTTTGCCATGTGAACTACCAGTTTTTAATTAGATTCAGCCAAAGCTGAGATTTAAATCCGAGACGGTGTTGGTTCATTACCTAAATAAATATCAATACTGGGCTCTCTTATACAATAACTAGAATGCCTTTCAAATAAAGACCACAGGTAGTTCCTTTGCCATGGGATTTTACTGTTTTCAATTAGAAAGAACCAATACTGAGGTTTAAATTGGAGACGGTTTTGGTTCATTGCCTACAAAAATATAAATATGGAGTTTTCTTTGGTAAACATGGTAAACAGAAATCCTTCGCCGTGTGATTTCCCAGTTTCAAATTAGATTGATCCACAATCGAGATTTAAATCAGAGAACGATTTGGCTTAATTTCGTAAAGCAATATCGATATTGAGTTCTCCTAAATAAATAGAATGAATTTTAAATAGAGACCATAGGCCATCCCTTTGTCCTGTGATTTTCTAGTTTTCTATAAGATTGAACCCAACCGCGTTTTAAATCGGAGACGGTTTTGGGATTTTTTTTTATATTAATTTCCTTCAATATTAAATCCAATTAATTTAAATTAAAGGTCACTAGAGACTTAAATATTAAACAAATGTTATTTAATTGGGCCTTCCCTTAGTCTTGCGATTTCCTAGTTTCAAATTAGAATTACCCCAATCCGAGATTTAAATCAGAGACACTTTTGATTTCACTGAAGGAATACAATTAAAGTTTTTCCGACATCTAATCATAAGCATTAGGTAAAAATACCTACAACCTCAAGTGGGCGGATCTTAATTTGAAAAAGGTCTTCACTTTGTCGTGTGACTTGCCAGTTTCAAACTGACATGAACAATTAGAGGCGGTCGAGAAACTCGTTCCCTCGTCAATTGTCCAATCTAAGCTGACATCGGCTGTTTGGTAGATTCGCATCCTGCGCTCAAGGAGCGCCGAAAGACAAAGCCTAGCGATTGGTGAGGCAGGAGGCTGGGTAACCAAATAATGGTAATTTATTGGCTTCATTACTTGCTTTCGGCATTCAGTCAATTTTTCCATTTAGTAATTTAAACAAAAGAAAATCGGACCAGCCGGGCGGCAAAAAGTGTGTTTGCACGAAAAAAGCAGCCAATTTAAATAACGAACACCATAAAAAAAATTTTGTAAAAAAAGTGGGAATTTTTTACACAAACTCCGCCACCGGAGGCGGAATGAGATTGAGTGATAAAAGGCATATTAAATGACTGAACGCGGAATACTCTCGCTCGGGGGCCCTGCGTTTGGCATTTCGTTAATTGATTTTTATGCGATGCTGACATTATTTTTGCCGGAGGAGCAGGAGGATAAGAGCTGTGGGCCCTGCCCTGCTCGTCAAGGGAAAAGTGGCTTCCTTCATTAAGCGAAAAATTTCCGACTCTTTGTACCCACGCTGATTGGCATTAAAATCAAAAATTCCTAAGGTGGCTGTAAAATTCAATAAACCTCGAGTAACAAAAATTGCTTGGTTGGGGGCCGAGGTGGCGGCACCTGTCCAGCGTCCGGCATTCCATCTTCACAGACCTGAAGCCTGTTGTGGCCAAGTTAATATCCAGTACTTTACGTTAATAAGCTTTGTACTCACTTAACTCACACTTGAGTGAGTGACAGGCCGACCGGCCGGCCGGCCGGCAGACACGCAGAGAGCGAAAAAAGGACTCTGGGGCTGTAGACAAATCCATCATAATTTTACCGGGGCAACCGCAATGAACAAGCAAAAACGCTTTAGACCTTGTTAGCAGGCCGGTCGGACCGAGTCGGACAGACGAGCACAAGGACAGTTCCTGGGCAGATTGATAGGTGGCGTGGGCTGGGGATAAATCACTTTGGCATTTAAGCGATTTGATTCAATTCAAACTGCAATTTAATATCCATTAAAACATTTACCACACATGAATCTTTATTGTACTTCATTTAAATTGTTTTTGGGTTTTTCTTTTTTTTTTTTTTTGTGTATTCCGTTTTTGTTTTTGTAATTTCTCTCGGATTTGTTTTGCTTTCATTTAATTTCCTTCAATTCGAATTTGTTCATTTTGTTTTTTGTCCTGCTATTTTTACATAGTTTCAATTGGTTTTCATTTTATCAGCATAAATCAATAATATATATATATATATATACATACATATAAGTATATGTATATATGCTTTATTTTAATGTATAGGTAATTTTATAATTTGTATAACACGTTTTTTCCTGCACTTTGCACAGTTCCGTTCCTCACGCTCCTTCGTCTATTTCAACCCACCCATTTTTTGCTGTGTGTGTGTGTGATCGGCATACATATATATGTATATATATATATTTTTATTTCATATATTCTACATTGAATCTCGCCTGACTGCCGCTCTCCTCCGGCCCCCGTCGTCTGGTTTTTGGAGCGTTTGCAACGCCGCCGAATCGCAGACGAGCGGAGAGTTGAGGATTTTTTCAAGGAATCTTTTGGGGAGCTGGACTTTCAGGGGAGAGGATTTCGGTTTCAGCTAGCCGAAAACTGAGGATGTATTCTTTTATAATATTTTTTAAATGTTTGTACCTAAAATTCATTCATTATTCATGCTTTCAAAATATGCCCGTTCCCAATGTTTTCAACATATCATATCATATTTTTTGTATAACTCACACACGTTTATGTCTTTCAAGGTGTGTGTGTGGGTGTGTGTGTATATACATATATATATTCTCTTTGTATATGCGTTCATAAATGGTTTATATTCTCTCGTTATATACACACATACGTATATATATATATTTGAATCTCAACTTACACAATAGATATATAATTTTTCAATGACGTAATAAATAGACAAACATTTTTGCTTTCTTTCTGGATTCGGTTTTTTTTGCTGCTTTAAAATTTAGCTAGTAAATTTGCTATAACATTACATGTATATACATATATATATGTATATATATATATATATGCGATTTCTATCTTGCTTATATGCTATATAAAAGAACGTCTTGAATGCAATGCAACAACGATTAGTTGGGTTTCTCTGTTTTAGTGTTTTTCGTGTTTGATTTTTTATAGAACCCGCAGTTCCCAAAGGGCGAGAGGTCTTTCAATTGCCTTGGGCAACGAGGAAGCCGCTTCAATCGGCCCGGTTGAGGGAATTGCGGGCCTCAGACTTTGGCTGGCCAAAGGCTTCTCTAGGATTCTCGATCAATGACTCGTAAAATGGCGTTTATTATTTGATATCATATCCTTTTTTATCGACTGCTGATGACGTTCTATAATTAGCATATTTCTGGTAGTTTCTCATTAATAAACACACTTTCGGAACTTGGTTTTCTCTGCTGCGCTGTGAGTGCTTTAAAGTAATTCATCTTTTGCCTGTTTTTTTTTTTTTTTGGTTCTCTAAACTGTATTTATATATTTTTTTTTGGCAATTTCTCTTAACTCTTTTGTACCGATATACAAGTATATATAAAAAAAAAGAACAAACACAAAAAAATGTAAAAAAAAATATATATTTGAGTACGTTCTTTATAAGCTAATTTGTTCTTAAGTTTTCCTTTCCTGGGTGCGCCGGGATCCCCAGCGCTGCCTCTGCTTTTGGCTCGAATAAAGCAAATAAACGGTGGTTCCATTTTTCTCTCTCTTCTCTCGTTTCCAACGGTTCTCGGGTTTATCTCTGGATTCCTTTTGGCTTCTCGTTTTGTATTGTGTTTCGTGTTTCTTTTTTTTGTATATAATCAACATTCCCTTAGAGCTATAAAAAGTATTAACGTACAACAATAATTTTGATTTCTTTCTGTTTCTCCTCGCGGGGGAGGGGAGTTTTTTTTTACCCTGGGCAGATTTTGTACCCTTTCTCGATTTAAGGTTGGTATTTTTTTTGTTAGTTTCTCGCGTGCATTTTGTTTTTTTTTTAGTAGAATTCGTATTGTTGGAGTAAGTCAAAGATTTCGAAAGTACATTAAGAATCGTCGATTGTAAGTTCTAGAGATTTTAATATTTAGGTACCATCAAGAATTTATTTGTTGTATTTTAGTTACTTTGTGTGTGTTCCTATAAAAAGACACGAAATTTCCTTTAGATTTTCTTTGACAATAATATTCTCGAATTATGAAAACGAATATATGGATGCTTCTTCTTCTCTATAATCTTTCATATAAGTTAATATAAAAAAAAAAATGTTTAATTGTCGCCAACAACCGGTAGTTGAATTTATTTATTGATCACGCCCAGCCACAAATTGATCCCGAAACTGATCCGGCGCGGTTTCGTGGTCAATGCATTGCCAGGGGCGGGGGTCACGAGGGGTCTTCTAAATGTGCATAGCTCGATTTTTGTTTTTCTCTGGGCACCTCAAGTTTCTAGTCGCCTTTCGGATTTGATTTCTTTGGTATTCAAAAAGCCGTTTGCATTTCTTTACCTTCAAGGGAGCTGATGGGATCTTGAAAACACACAAGTCTTTTGAGGGAACTCTTTCGAATTCGTCTATGAGAATGGAATATTTCGATGGTAGGACTGGGGGTGGGGGGATCGGAATCTCCCGCTTTAAAGCGCTTAAGGTCTGTGTAACTCTGCATAAATATGAGTAATAATATAAATATTTCGAGTATATAAGCCTATGTGTGTTTTTTTTTTGTTTTCTATTTTTTTTAAATATATTTTTTTGTTTTAATTTTTTCGCTAGATATATATAAGGTATACGATTTATATAGGTGTATATATGCTGAAAAATATTGCAATTTGATTACTTATTGTTTCTTGGTTCTTCGCCGATACATTTGCTTAGTTAGTGTAAAACTGGTGTTTGTTGGCTGTGAACTCGTCAAAGCACTGGAAATGGCAATGATCCGGATCACGTCGATTGATTATTGATTAACTTTTTCCTATTAACAACTGCTTATAAAATTTTCCTAGTTTGTCCCCTAAGCGATTTTGGTGTTTTCTGGTTTCTCCTTTTTCTATGGTTTTGGTTTTTTTTTTCTTTATTATTATTTTTGGTTTTGGTTGGTTAAGTTCTCGTTTCCTTGACATTGCACACAGTCTGGGGCTCGCATAAGATGTGTGCACGTGGACAGCGAAACAACAAATAAAAAACAAAATTATAGAATCGATAGATTTAAAGTTTAGAGAGAAACGAGGAATCCGAATGCAAATCAAATCAGGGCAGAGGGAAAGTCCGTCAGGTCCTGCGACGACGGCCGCACAACCTGAGGGCCTTTCGAAGAAAGTTTAGATTCTTTAGCTTAGAGATTATATAATTTCGTATGGGTGGTTAAAGTTTAGTTAGGATAAGTCTAAAGCTATCTATGCAGGGCCTTCAGTTGAGAGTGTTTTATGTATGGAAATTCTCGGAGCGAATCAAACGACTTGTGGGTTCTCAAAGTTCCCTTAACTACCCTGCAACCCTAACGATCCTTTGGCTGAAAATACCAAAAGAAAATCTTCTACGGCTTAAGCTTCTCGGCCGCCCAGGAAAGTGATTCAATGTGACCGAAAGACAGATTTAAATTTTTCATGATTTTGCTTGTGTTTTCTTTGTGATCTTAAGATTCGATTTGAAATTTACTTGGTGTTATTGGCTTTGTGTCCTTTCTCATGCACAACCCGCTTTTCAGTGGCAAATCTTTGGCCGTTTCAATATTTCAGGATAATTCAGTTCGCTTGGGTTCTTGTGGTTGTGGTTGGATCTTCTGCTTCTTCTTCTTCTTTGTATATAATAATATACGTTGATAAATAAAGTACTTCAATTTGCATTTACCAGCATTATTTAGCATCGTTTTATGACTACGAATTTAGCAATAACTCCTCTCGATATTTTTCATATTATTCAGCAATAAATAAACTTTGCGCCATTTTAGATTCAAGAATTTTTTGTTTTTTTGTTTTTCTAACATACAAAGCATTTTTTTAACACACATTCAAAACTCTCTTCTCCTACACGGATAATTCGGGCAGCCCGTAAAGTGCACGAGAATAACATTAAATATAAGATATTTTTTCGGGGGACTGTGATTGTGGTGGACTCGGGGAGGGTGCGAGGGTTGCGCGGGGACTTCTTCTTCTTCTTCTCCTTCACTTCTTCTGCGGCTTCTTCTTGAGCAGCCGATTCACCACCGTCCGGAAGAGGTTCGGCTTTATTCATAAATAGCCCAACGTGGCGTAGGTTTTCACGAAGGTGCCGTCCGAGGCGCTCACATTCCTGCAAAGAATTCAAGGCTCTAAAATGCAAACTGATTGGCGGTTGGGTGGGTGACTCACTCATCCTCCCAAGGGCAGACAGCATTGTGATCGTCCGCCTGGGCCGAAGTGCTGGCCTTGTCCTTGTCTTTCTCGTCCAAAGAGCTGAGCTTTTTGCCATCCGAATTGCGCTTCTTGCGCCGCCGCCGCACCTCCTCGCTGCTCCCAGCCGGTGTAGTGGCCTTTGGGGTCACCGAGCTGGCAGCCGGCGGTGCCTCCATGCCCGACGGCTCGCCTAGATCATCGTCCACCGTGTCCAGGTCCAGCTCGGCCAGCGGCGCCATCGAGGGGGCCGGGGTAGGGGCCGGCGGTATGTAGCCCATCTGGCGGTCCGTGTCCACAATGTCGTAGTCATAGACGCCGTCCTTGTCGTCCACGTCGCCCTCGCCGAACTGCAGGCCCTCCTGGTACTCGTCCGTGGTGGGCGAGAGCTCCTCGTGGCCCGGATCGTAGGCATCCGGGCTGTCCGCAATTTCCACATCCTGCTGGATGACTGGCTCCACGGGCGTGGCGGGGGCAGCGCCGTTCTCGGTGGATGGCGTGGGTGATATGGCGGCTCCTGGCTCTTCTACGCTGATCGTGGGCGTGGTGATGACCACCTCCAAATGCTCGATGGGCAGCTGCTCATCCTTATCATAAGCTCGGCTCTCGATCAACTCGATTTGGACCTCCTGGACGACGGGCAGGGCGGCCTCCTCCTGGGCATTGGCGCTGGACTCCGAGCGCGGACTCTCAGTGCCCGGTTCCTGGGGCATGGGCGGCTCTAGAGAATTAGCTGCCGCACTTTCCTCCGGCGGTGGTGTGATCTTCGTCATGGGCGGTGGCGTGGGTGTGGGCGTGGCGGTGGCCACCACCGGCAGCTCCGAGGCGGACGACTCGCTGTTGCGCTCCGACAACAGCAGCTTGTTGAGTTCGTCTTCGATCTCGGCATCCGAATTGGACGGCGGATCCTTGGTAACCACGCTGCTTGTGCTGCCAGAGGCCGAGCCACCGGCCACGGCCCCGCCGCCTCGGCCGCCCAGGGGTGGGAAATTTGTGTTCACAACACTTTGGCTGCCCACGGTGGGCGAGGGTGTAGTCGAGGCCAAGGCCGAGGCGGTTTGCCGCCCAAACTGATAATCCTGAGCGCGGCTGCTTTAAAAAAGAAGACGTTATCAATTCCTATGAGACTCGATGGCTCCACTTACCTGGGCGTGAAGGACACCGAGGCGCGTCGCTGTTCGGTGAAGTTCGGCATCAGCCGCTTCATCCCGGCCGCCTCGCCGCTGTCCACGGTGTTCTGGTGCCGGATGCCCAAGTTGCGCTGCAGCCGCTCGGCCACATCGTTGCTGGTGTCCGACGAGGTGCTAAGGGCATTCCAATCATTAAAAAGATCACTGAGTTAATTTAAAATCTTACTAACCTGGCCAGGCGTTGGGTGTTTGTCTTGGTGGGCGCCACCGTCTCCACGGCCGGGGCGGGCGGGTCCTCGCTTTCCTGCTCCCAGGGACACACCGAGAGCTTGACCGCGGCCGGGGCCGGGGCCGGGGCGGGGCTGGGATCATCCCAGGGACACACAGCACTGCTGGCGGCCGCGGCCAACTCAGTGGTGGTCTCCAGTCGAGCTGCCTTCGTCTTGGGGTTCTCCCTGTGCGCGCAGCGAAAGAGACCAGAAACCAAATCAATTTAAGCCATTCAAGTCGAGATTTCACGATCAAACAGTCAACACAAGGAATGCAAATGCTCAACACTTACAGACAGAGAGAGAGAGAGAGAGAGAGACAGAAAGGGGGAGAAACACAGAGAGAAAGTCTTTTGTGTGTTTTTTGTTGTGGCTGGAAAATGCGGCAATGCAAAACGAACCAATAAACGGATCATAACTCAGATTCACGCAAAAACCACAAACAAATCGCCGACAGACTGCGAATCGAATTACACTTCAACTCGATAGGGGGAAGAATATTTACAAAGGCAAAAATAACAAACAAGGCGCCGGCCAGGCAGGCGCGCCCTCCCCCGCCAAACTTCCCATCGGTATTCCCGAATCGGCTTACAAAAAATATCTCTTATTTCGCTACAGAAAGGGGGAAAAGATCTTCAATCAACAGCAAAACTAATTAATGAATTTCGGTGGATTCTCAAGGAATCTATTTTCAATTGCAGGAACCGAAAGCCAAACTTAAACCTCAGCAAAGCTGGGGACTACGAACGATTAGAATTCCTAGACAAAACGGCTCTTATCTTATTTGCTTGCTTAGGTGTATTGGGTGGATTATGTGTTGAGTTCTGGAATAGGAGACTACCATACTAAAGATCCACTTAAATCAATTAAAGATCTTCTTCTCAAGGAACCGAATGCTTGACATAACCTAAGATAGAATTCCTGGGCAAAAACTTCTCTCAACTTATTGGCTTGGTTAGCTTCATTGGGTTATTTATGTGTTTAATTCTGGAATGGAAAATAAGCCAACTGAAGATCCATCAAGACTAATTGGAGATCTTCCTGTTATTCGGATGAAATCTCAAGGAAACTGTTTCTGAATGCTAGGCACAACCTAAGGTAGGAATTCTTAGACAAAAACTTCTCTCCTCTTTTTTGGGTTAATTATTTTTCAGAATGAGGAACTCTTGGATAAGAAATTTTCTAACTTAAATTCCAACAAAACTAATTAAAGATCTTTTCCTCTTTCAGATGATATCTCAAGGAAACTGCTTCCGAATGCCGCACACAATCTAAGGTAGGAAAATTCCTCTCAACTACTTTGCTTACTAAGATTTATTGGGTGGATTATGTGTCGCATTCTGGGCTAAGAAATTACCTATCTAAAAATCCACCAAAACTTCCTCGTTTTCGGATGAAACCTGAAGGAAAGTGTTTCTGATTGCTAGATCCATCAAAACCTATTGGATACTTCCTTCCAAGGAAACACAACCTAAGGTATGAATTCCTAAACAAAAGCTTCTGTAAACTTACTTGATTGGTATTGACGTATTGAGTTCTGGGAATGTAAACTACATGAATTAAGATCGCTCAATTCCAATCAAAGACTTCCTCTCAAGTAAACTGTTTACCTCTTAAGGAACCGAATGCTAGACACAATCTAAGGTATGAATTCCTAGAAAAGAACGTCTCTCCATTTATTTGCTTGGGTCTTTGCTTTGAGATCCACCAAAGTTAAAGAGCTTCCTCTTTTTCCCAAGAAATCTCAAGAAAACTGTGTCCGATTGCTAGACACAACATATGGCTAGAATTTCTCTCAATTTATTTGCTTACTAAGCGCTTCATATTTAAGAACGACGTATTGAATTCTGGAATGGAATATTCCCATCAAATCAAATTAAAGATCTTCTTCTTTTTCTGATGAAATCCCAAGGAAACTGTGTCCGATTGCTAGAAACAACCTTAGATAAGAATTCCTAGATAGAAACTTCTCTCCTCTTATTTGCTTGGTTAGCTTTCTTGGGTTCTTTTTGTGTTGAATTCTGGAATTGGAAGTTAGCTTATTGAAGATCCACCAAAATCGAAGAGCTTGACCTGTTTCCGATTGCTAGACACAACCTAAAGGAATTCGTTCCTAGACAAAAACTCCTCTCAACTTATCGGCTTGGTTAGCTTTATTAGATTCATTTTATAACGTGCATAACATGTTCAACTCCGGGATTGAGTGTGTGTGTTGTGTGTGTGTGTTTGCATCGGATTCCGATGGAGTTCTGGGTTGACAGTGGTTCCGGTTTAGGTTCTCTTTAAACTCGTTGCTGGCTGGCTCTATAGGAACGAGTTTAGTGTTTTGTGGTCTAAGTTTTTGGGGCTTCGTGCGAATCCTTTGCTGGCTTCTAGAATTTTATAAGATGGGCGTGCGTGTTTCTTTATAGAGTGAAATCAATATTGAGGACTTCAGTGGCGCGATCGCCGACTGGAGCATCCTCGCTGACTCGGGACTGGGAGCGGGTGACGCGTCCGCCTTTGCGCGAAGTGCCCTGGCCGAAAAGAGCACTTAGCCCGGTTGGCGACTGGTTGTTCTTTTTATCCCCATCCGTGTCGTTGCTTGGGTTGTCCTTCTCGCACTCGATACAGGACTTCTTGTGGTAGGCCAAAGTGCGGGCATTCTTGTAGGCCCTGCCGCAGACGCATTTGAAAGCCTTCACATCGTCGCCTTCGACTTTTGCCTTGGGCAGAGGTGGCGGCTTGGGCAAGGCAGCCCGGGGGACAGCAGCCGGCTTGGCGGATGGCGGCTTGGTGTCCTTAGCCGGCTTGGTGCCTTCAGCTGGCTTGGTGTCCTTAGCCGGCTTGGTGTCCTTAGCCGGCTTGGTGCCTTCAGCTGGCTTGGTGTCCTTAGCCGGCTTGGTGTCCTTAGCCGGCTTGGTGCCTTCAGCTGGCTTGGTGTCCTTAGCCGGCTTGGTGTCCTTAGCCGGCT
>JBAMCP010002040.1:0-15594 GCA_037075105.1 Lissocephala sabroskyi
GCCCTCTCAGAAGCCACCCATGCGGATCAACTCTAAGCTGGCCAACTTGACGATTTCGGCTCAGATCCAGGAACTTTCCAAGCGTCTCCAGAACACCACCGAGGAACTGCATCAGCAGGTGCGCGATAAGCACGATGCCTTGCTCCAGCAAGCCACGCACGCCGGGCGCTTCGACGCTGCCCTCAATTCACTGGCCGAGGACGTCCAGCGGGTGAGGACGAATGGCCATCGCCTCAAGAGCCAAGTGGACACCCAGTACATGCTGGTGGAGAACCAAACAAAGGTCTTGGGGCGGCTGCACAATGTGTCCCACCTGCTGCGCTCGGCGGGCACTCTGCTCACGCTGACGGCCAAGCTGAAGAACACCAAAGACAAGGACGTCTTGCGCCAGGCTGAGCTTCATTTTGAGCTGGGCCCGCTGATAGAAGACAAAGAGCTAAAGGACATTGAGTTCATTCAGCAAGAGCGTGCCTATGTCATAGGCTCCCGGCAGAAAATCCGCAACCTAACACAAATGCAGCTGGTGACGGGCCTCCAAGAGCGCAACCAAACCCAAGTGGTCAATGCCTTGAAGGTGAGTTGGTTAAGAGATTTCTTCTTGGAATCCTTATTAAATAAGTTCCTTTTAGATCTTCATGAACTTTAATACCTTGGAGAAGTCGCTGGACAACCTGCTAGCCACTTTTATAGCGGACATGGAACAGTCGCTGAAGGAATGTTTCGCCGGCAACGACATTTCCGTCCTCAACAAAGCCGAAGTCAGCCGCTCCCCCACCAGCAGTTCCACTTCACTGAAGCCTGCCTCAGCAGCTGGTGGAGCCTCCCGAGGACCAGGCAAGGCGCCTCAGTTGACCACCACCCAGAACTTTCGCGCCAAGTTCTGGAAGTCCCTGCACTGGCTGCTCTACGACGAACTCTACGAGAGCTGCACGCAAATCAAGCAGCTCAAGTCCGCGCTGGAGCAGATCAACCAATTCGGCTACTCCTCGGAGACCAGCGAGCAGTACATTCCCGGCCGTTTCTGGCAGCGAGTCCAGCAGCTGCTGCGCAAGTCCTTCGACGAGTGCTCCCAGCACGTCAACCAGACCCTGCAGGAGGGCCTCTCCAAGCTGTTGACCTCGGCGCGGGGCCTCGAGCATCGTTTGAACGGAGAGTTCCAGTTCGACAACGAACTGTTTGCCCCCCTGGAGGTGGGCTACCTAAGCAAGTGCGCCGCCAACCTGAAGGCCTGTCTGTCCGGAGTGGACCTGCCCGGCAATGAGACTGTGGACAATTTCATACGCGTGGCTTCTACGGAGCTGAGTGCGGCGTTGATTGATGGCCGCCTGACCTCTGCCATTGCCAATGTCTTTATAGCCTGCGGCAAGGAGCTGTGCACGAAGCTGGAGGCGCAGATTAAGCTGGGGGCGGATTCCAAGCAGGTGGTCGATTTGCCGAACTTGCAGCAGCAGCAAAACACGCAGCTGGCCAACGTTTTGTTCTACTACAAGGACTCGGTGCGCAGGATGCTGGGCGACCTGCAGATGCAGCTGGAAAAGACGCCCAGTGATGCGAAACAAAACATCCTGCAGTCGTTGGACCAGGCGGACCTTCTGATTGGCACAATCCTCCAGCAGATTATGGAATCCATTATTACCACCATTAGTATCATTATCCTAAGCATGCACCGGGAGCCGGGACTCAACACGGACAGGATATCCACCACAGGACCCTCCATGTACATAAAGGAACTGCAGGTGGGCTAAAACTAGATTTGTATTTGGAATTCCATTGAAACTCTTTGTTTTAGGAGTTTGTTCAACGCTCCTGGTCGCACCACATTGAGCTGTTCGACGACAAGCCAATGACCACGAAGTGTGGCCACGAACTGGCCAAGCGCTGCATTGAGCTCTTCCTGCACAACCTTTGCATTTTGCGGCCCTTGAGTGGTGCAGGACGGCAGCGAATGAAGCAGGACTGCCAGTTTATGGAGCAAGCCTTGAAGCCGCTGTGCTCCAACTTCGCTGAGCTGGGCAAGCCCGCGCGGCTGTTGCGCGCCATGTCGCTTTTGATTGTGCAGAGCCCTCAGGAGCTGGTCAAGCAGACGGTGGGCGATGATTCCCTGGTGCCGAGCTATGTGGTTCTGCTGCTGCTCTTTGGGCATGCTGGACCGGAGCTGCAATCCCCGCACACCACAGCAAACTGGTCAAACGAACGTCTGATCGAGTGGTTGGATGGACACACTGCCGAGCGCGAGAAGCTGGAGCTTATATCCGGGGCCTTGCAGCGCTACCGCGACAACGCCCGGCGGAAGAACATTCAGCAGTATGACGAGATTTACCCCATGATGGTGGAGTACTTCGAACAGGCCTTGAAAGCAATTTCCTAGCGCGAATGTTATTTAAATAAAGTATATTAATTTTATCGGAAATCATCCCTGAAAATGCAACTCTTTTAAAATATTCGATAAATTCGAAGCAACTCTGCGATAAAATAGCTTAATACAACCCTGGGGAAACCATTTTGTTTGCTGCGTGTTCAAGAAAAAGTGTGCGGTTGTAAAAAACCGGTCAAATCTAAGAAAAATTGCATAAAATATATATTTAACAGTAAAATGGACACTATCGAGCGGTTATATAAATGCTACGAAGTATTATCCGAGGCGGGCGATAAAATTTCAGAGGTATGGTGAAATTGCCGTGCCTACCAGCGGTCATCCTAAAAATTACACATTTTCATATACTCATTTATAAAATTTATATTATCTTTCGCTCTACAGCATGTGGACGAATACAAGGAAATCCTTAAGGCCGTCAAAGGCACATCGAAGGAAAAGCGTCTAGCTTCCCAGTTCATTGGCACCTTTTTCAAGCACTTCCCCGACCTATGCGACACCGCCATTGACGCCCAGTTCGATCTCTGCGAAGACGACGACACCCAGGTTAGTTAGCGGCATTCGACACGCACCGCTCCCAATTCTGAGTGTTTGTTGGCTCTTTTAGATACGGCGACAGGCAATTAAAGACTTGCCCAAACTGTGCCAAGGAAACTCAGATGCTACAATCCGAGTGGGCGACACGCTGGCCCAATTGCTGATTCTGGACGATCCCAATGAACTGCAGCAAGTGAATAACTCCTTGCTGGCCATACTGAAATTGGACACTAAAAACGCCATCAACGGGTTGTTCCAACAAGTCATCACTGGCGACGAGACTACCCGTGAACGCTGCTTCAAATTCATCTCAAGCAAACTATTGACTATGGGCCCGAATGTGGTTACCAAGGAAATCGAGGATATAGTCATTGAGGAAATCAAAAAGGCCTTGCAGGATGTAACAGCCGACGAGTTCCACTTGTGCATGACCATCCTGGGCGCCACGAAACTGGGCTCTACCATAACCGGCCACGCTGAGCTGGTGAAATTGGCCACCGAACAGGCAGAGCTGAATTCCGCCTCGGAAACCTTGATTGTGGATGACGAAGCTGTCGAGCGATTTATTCAATGTGCCAGTGCTGCGGCTCCGTTTTTCTCGGTAGGTTTTGATAGATATTTGCAGAAATTTGAACAGCCTATAAAATGAGTTCTTTGGTTCTATAGAAAACCATTAAGTCAACGCCTTTCGTTGTGTACGTTTGCGACAAACTTTTGCCCATAAACACCTGGAACCTCATTGCCACAACGGCTGCCCAGGATCAGACACAGCTCCGCTTGCTGAAGGTCTTCGCCGAAATGATCAGCAACACCGACAAACTCAAGAACGCCAGCGAGCGCATCAATGCAGTCTACAATGTGCTCTTGGTAAGTTCATTTAATCTGATCACTGAATCCTTATAAAATGTGTGCGTTTTCAGGAGTACATGCCCTTGCCAAAGCTTAACGAAGAGGACGTGGTGGACGCGCCACCCTCCTTCCAATTTTCACACGCCGAGTGTCTGCTCTACGCTCTCCACAGCCTGGGCAAAAAGCATCCCACAAACTTGCTCTTCATCGAGGATGCAGATAAGCTCAAGGACTTCCGTGCCAGGCTGCAATACCTAGCGCGCGGCACACAGGGGTAAGCCACAGCAAACCTTGCTTAAAGTCGACTCGGTGGCCTTACTTTTGGGTTTCTGTTTAGATACATTAAAAAACTGGAAGAGGCTTTGAAGGGCAAGTCGGCCGAAGAACTGAAATCGGAGGAAAATCAACTCAAACAAACAGCATTAAAGACGACTTCAAATATCAATCTATTGATACGCGATCTATTCCATTCACCACCAATATTTAAGCACGACATTGTGCTGTCCTGGGTTGTGCCCAAGGAGGTGAGTTTTCCCCGGGATTCCTTTATAATCCTTTCAATTGAATTCCTCAATTTGCAGAGTAAATTGGGCAAACGTCATGCGCCGATTACATTCGGCGACAAGGCCGCCACAAACGGCAAAGGCCAAGGGGACGATAAAAAGCCTCGTTCGTCGAACGATCAGAAAATCTATTCTCCACCATCCGGAAAGTACTCCGGAAAAGTGAACCAAAACTACGGCAACAACAACCGCGGTCGCCAGCGCTTCCCGGGCGGTGGCGGCGGCGGTAACTTCAGAAACCGCCGCTACAATCGCTACTAAACGAAATCCAGCTCGCTTGGCAGTCCTTGCATTGCATCCTAGTCCTTATCTAAAACTTTTACCAGAGGGTTTTCGAACCACCTCAACAATAAACGAAAAACAGCAAAGAACCCAACAAACCTTCACCTTCAATGCAACAGCGGCAGCCGCAACATCTGCCGATGAAAACCCGATTTGACCCTTGCAGGTAAGAATATTAACTTTTCCCATTAAACGTTTCCCTTCTGTGTACTTTCAGGCGGAATGCAAGACCAGTCGCTGCGGCGGTTCAACAGAATTTCAAAAGTAAATCAAATCATAATTATTTGCTAGTTTTTTTCACGTTTTTCAAACCAAAGCAATTATGCTTCCCATATGTGAAACGATAAAAGAACAGAACCAAGCGGTTGAAAATTCTATTATACGAAAATATCAAGAAACGCCACGTCCTCTCCCCGATCATATGCACTTGCATTCGTCATCACTTCGAAATAATCTCACTTTCATGGGGGCGGTCGTAGGCGTTGCTTGAATGTTGTCCCCCCTCCCAAAAAAGAAGAGTACTTTATAAAGAATAGATCTTAACATTAACCGATCCCACATCTCTTTCGAATTACTAATTCCATATTATACACGAATACCGTTTAAACTATATAAACCGATTACACATTAATTGAAGCAATAAAGCTACAAGGAAACTTGCAGATATACCGAATTATTCTCACGTGGAGAGTTAGGGAATCTTTTATATCGGAGTCGCTGAGAAATCGTCTCAAATCCGTAACGATTATACGCGAATCTATTTTCTACTTCCTTCTATAAAAATCGATATTTCCGGATCTGCATACTTATAGATTGTGTGTGGGTGTGTGTGTAGTTTATTAGCCATCATAAAAATATAATATTTCGCTGATTATAATCTTATAAAGTGTTTCTAGAAACGCCAAACCTCCTGTGTAATGCAAAATTCCGCCGGCTTTCTACTCATCTTGCGGCCATCGGACTTAGGTGCTTGGTGGAGGCTGGTTGCCGCCGCCGGGCTGTTGGCCGCCAGCATTGGGGCCACCGGGCTGGTCCTGGGCGCCCACCAGCTGGGAAGCGAACGTCTGGAAGAGCTGCAGCATGTCCTGCGGCAAGGGAGGCACTTGGCCCGGAGCAGGAGCCGCTACGCCGGCAACACCGCCGCCGGCACCAGCTCCACCGTTTGTGTTGGCGAAGAGCTGGCCAATGGTGTTCATGATCATGGGATTCTGTGTCATCGATTGCAGCTGCTCCAGGTCGATCTCGGCGTTGCTGAAGAGGTTGCGGACAGTTGGATTGGACAGCATGGCATTGAGGCCGTCCGTCAGTTGGGACAGCTGCGGCGGCTGATTGCGGGCATTGCGCATGCTTTCCAGGTTGTTGCGATAGTCCTGGTTGTCCGGCTCCAGCTCAATGGCCCGGGTGTAGGCCTGCTCGGCCTCGCTGTACTTTCCTTGGTTGGAATAGGCGACGCCCAGGCGGCAGTATGCCTTGCTGTAGTTGGAGTTGTAGAGCAGAGCGGACTTGCAGTCGGTGACGGCGCGGTCATTGTCGCCGAGGCGGATGTGGGCGGCCGCGCGGTTGCAGTAGAAGATTGGGTTCTTGGGGTCGAAAGTAATGGCCCGGTTGTACTGGAGGAGGGCCTCATTGTATTTGCCGTCCTTCATCAATCGATTGCCTTCGTTTTTAATCGATTCGGCTAGGGCCAGGGAATCGGGATTGCGTTCGATGTACAAGGACTGGAAGAGCTCAAACATGTCAATGTTTTTGGGGAGGGCGGCTGCGCTGCTGCCTCCGCTGCTGGATGGCAAGTCGCCGGGGCGTTCTGTGGTTGACGGGGCCGCCGAGGTGGTCTCTTGCTGGGCCTTGACTTCTGGCTCGTCATCGATATCGAATGCGGCCTGCAGACATTGGATGGCGACTTCCACGCTCTCGAGGGCATCTGGGGTTAGATACTGCTCGTCGACTTGTTTTTTGAGGTAGTCGACGAAAGAACGGACAAAACTTTGTTGCACGGCGTCTGGCATTTTGATTGATTTGCTTAAAGTGATTTTTATTTAAAACTTAGAACACGAAATGCAAAATACGGGCTGTCAGGTTTTGCGTGTGCCAAGAAATCAACTCAGTCAGAGTTGTCGTGTTCACATACATGAAAAACAAAAATATTGAAGAACAGCATTTACACAAAGGTAAATAAATATGTTTAAAATTATAAAAACCCATTCTTGGTACATTTCCATATAATAACAATTCTTAAATTACTTACAATTACAGAAAAATGCTACCCGGTTTTTGGAAATGCCAACCTCGCCCAGCCCAACTATCGATAAGCACCAAATCAACCCTGGCTTCCCAGATTTCACTAAAAACAGTTAATTTTACGCGTGGTCACTCTAATCGCGAATGTTGTTCTCTAAATTTGCGAAAATTAAATGCGTTTTCAAATGCCTCAGCACAATGAGCCGGTACAAATTTGCGCGCCAAAGTGCAAGTTTTGAGAGAACTGCCACAAAAGAGAGCCGCGACCGCGAGATCTCAGAGAGCGAGCTTCTTTGTTTTTCTGATAAACTTTCAACTTGTTGTTCGTGGTCGGTCCGTGGAGCGCGTTTGCTGCGCTGCTGTGTCTGTCGCGAGTGTGTGCAAGTTTAAATACGAATAATGTGGAAATTTAAATTTATGAAATTCCCCGGATTAAGTGGCTGTTTATGTTGAATCCTCGCCAAATCCCCCCACTGCCCGGGCGAAGGGCGAAGCTGACGTAAACTTCTTCCCAAATCTGTGCCCTTGCCTGTGACCGACCGACCGACTGCTTCCTTTCGCCAAATCCTTTGTCCGCTGGTCAAGGCACACACACTGACTCATTTGATTTATTTTCGCGTGTGTGTGTGTGTGGTTGTGCGCGCGTCAATATGGTGCGGTTCAGTTCGCGGCGGGCGCGTCAGGATAAAATCGAATTGCTGGCCAGCAGCAATAAAGTGGACGAAGAGGATGCCGCCGATAACGGTAATTGTAACGGCTGCCTTGCGTGCTCCAACTGTCAATGAAGCCCCGCCCCCTCTCCACTTGCAGCTGCCTACCGCAATTCCACAGATCTCTCCGATACAGATGAGATATTCCTCAAGGGCCTGCTGCTGAGTAATCCATCGACCCCCTACAAGGAGCTCTTGGTGAGTATCTGCTGACCCACTTAGCCTAAGAATGTGGCGCATACGTAATGTTGACCTTTCCGCCCCCCGCCCTGCTGCTTGGCAGAAGTACAGTCCCAGCCTTTGTTTACTTTATTGATGGCCACTGCATGCTGATTTTATCTTTCTTTTTTTGGGGCGAGAAGAAAATTTCTATACCCAACCAACCAAGCACACATGGTGGAATCTAGGGGGCGCTGATGGGTGGCGTTGCCGACGTTTTCTTTATTACATCATTTCCCCCTGAGTAAACCTCAAGAAGTTGGTTGAGGGGGGGAAGGGGAAGACAACTTTACGCCCGATTACTTTTTATATCATTTACATTTTATCGTTCGATTAACTAAAAGGGTCAAAAACACACCCAGAATTCCATGGTCCCCTTGGTTTTCCCTAACTCACCCCTGGCAGGAGGGACTTTCACTGGGTCAATAAGATGAGTGATTAGGCCAAGATGATTGGCCCGGTCGAAGCTTTGTGGCCTTAAGCACCACTTTGCACACTTTAGTGCCCATTAGAGAGGCCGGCGGGACGATAATTAACTTTCCCAATCTTGGGGCCGTTTTTTGCGTTCTCTTGGTTTTCTTTCTCGCCGGCCCTGACCCCTGACCCCCTACCGACTGGGATTTTACTGAGTCAGCTTTCGATACTGCTGCAGAAGAAATTCCTTTTGTTTTCTGTTGACCTGGCCAATCAAAATTACAAATATTTTTATGGCGACGGCGGCAAACACGCAAAATCAAAACAAGCAAAAAAATCACCGTTGCGTGACTTTGATAATTAGAACTCCCAGCCACTTTTTCCCTTGCGCCACACAATGAGTCTAGGAATTGGCGACCGTGTTGAAAGTAGTGAAAGTAATTAAAATTAAACCACAAGTCACGATACGTAAGTTGCGTCGGGGGTGCCCAGGATAAGGAAAATATGAAATGTCACCTTAACGGTGAACACGCAACCCGCCAACCCTCTCTTCTTCTTTCCACTCTCCCGGCCGCGTATGCAGATTACATAAAAAAGCACAACGCCCTTTCAAGACGCTGGGAGTTGAAAGCATCAGAAACCAGTAACTGAAAAACTTGGCTCCGTTTCAAGCAAACCAGTTTTGGAAACATTTTTTGAAAACGGCCAACACACAAACCAACACTGGCGCATTTATGCTGAAGCTCTCTTGCAGTTTGGCCTACAAATGCAACGGGCACTGCAGAGCGAAAGAGGGCGCGACATGCTAATTGAGCCAGCGCAAGAGCGGGACAGAGAGAGTGATAATGAAAAGCTCGGCTCAATTAAGCTCGCCGCCCGCTCTTAAAATCCACGGCTCTCTTAACCCGAGCGCCCCCTGTCGGGTGTGTAGGCAGCGCTTGACTGAGCGCCGTGTCATTCGCTCCCTAGCAGCGCTGAGGTGAGGTTCTGTGTTTTTGTTGTCGGCGGGCGGCGGCTAGCGAACGTCAGGGCGCGCGCGTTTCCATGTGTGTGTGTGTGTGTGTACGCGCTTTTAAGCATGGCTTATTCAACAGTTTGTGTGTGCGCCCCTCGCTGCCTTGTGATCGCTGGCGACGCGCAGTGTTAAATTCGAAGTTTCCAAAACGAATTGCAGGTGTAAAAAAGGAATACTTAAAGTCTTGGTAGTTGAAATTGGAGCCCATTATAATAAATAGAGCAAATGTGTTTTGTTTGGGTAACGGGCGCTGCCTTGGTTACTCACCGGAAAAAACTGGAAAAAAGCTCCACCGCCGCCAACAACAACTTAACTAGGAAAACTTCCAACCAACTTCAACTTTATTGATGACGTAGTGCGAGCCAGAATTTTGGAGCCCCCACCCCTGCCCTGCCTGCTGGCCGTCTTAACTGTGTTTTGGCATTTACCAAACCGCTTCGCGCTCACCGACACACGCACACGGCGGGCAGCGGGTCTTCACCTTTCTGGCTCTCTTTGCCTCTCGTTCGCGCTCTCTTTTGGGCCTTAACGCTGCGCTCGCGCGTTTTGGGAGTGGCTCCAAAACAGTGAAGAAAAAAAACTACAACCGAAAATAAATTAATTTCAAATTCTCCAAGTGCGCTGTGCCATTTCGCCAGATGGTTTTTCATAAATTATAATTGAATTTTTGCTGTGGCCATTTTCGGTTTTGGCCAAGACGCACAATTGTTCGCCCGCCTTTCGTGACGTTTTTAGGTTAAATATACAATTACCAATTGTTGGCCTTCGCACGTCCACCCAAAATGAAACTGAGAAAAACTAATTTCTTTGTTCAACTTGAAAATCTGCGGCCGTCTAATTGGCCATTTGCAAAGATGTAATTAGTCAGTTTCGGGCTACCTGTTGACTTGCCGAAAGCGCCTGCAAGTGCGAGCGAGAGGGCAAGCAGATCAGGCCAGTGTGCAGTTATGACAAATCATTTCGTAGCGAGGCAAAGGTGAAAGCCCTTCTATCCCACTGACCAACACTGGCGCGGGGGGGAAACGATAACACGCCGAGTATCGATGACTCGCGAGGGTTGCCGCGGGGCGGTGTGGGTGTGTCTGGGCCAGCGCCTGTGGGGCTTCTTCGTTTCACACGATAAACGGGGAGACGAAAATGTGTAAATAAATAAATAAATCCCCCAACCCTGAGCCCCCGCACCAATCAGAGCCAAGGAAAAGCACACGGGCAACGGTTGCCAGGGCGATAAGTCGGTTCTTGCTGAGGAGGGGGGGATTCGGAAGTTGAGAATTCCTTGATCGGCTTAATTGATTTACCCGACAAATTGAAGACCCAACCCAACCACACACACACACACACACACGCACACTCACATGCTTGCCAATTCCCAGTAATGCAATTTTTCTTAATTCCCCATTTCCACTGCATTCGTCATCGACCGACGGGCGGACAGGCCGCCTTGTGCTGGGCAAAAATAGAAAGAAATTTTCCAGCTCATAAATAACTCAACGCACGTTGATGTCTGTGGGGGGCGGTGGGGGGATTTTTACCACAATTTGTAAAACGGAAACCGCGATAAAAAAATAAATAAAAGAAAAGCAGAAACCGCAGGCGCCGAGCGACGACGTCGCCGCCAACGAAAGTAAATAAAAATTCCCCAACCGTCACGGAAGATCTGAAATTTTCATGCAATTAAAAAAGAAAACCACCGCGACCCAAATTCTAAGCCCTCCGGCGACCCAAAAAAACACCACCACCGCCTCAAAGTTCAGGGCTGCGGGGTTAAATAGTCCGCCAAAAAATAAGATCTCAACTCGACCCGATCAATTAAGGAGTCCCCCACCCCCCGGCGCTAAAGTTGCCGGAGGTCCAATTAAGGCCGCCCGACTTGACCTAGGGCAGCCCGGGGGACATAATTGAATCAAGCGCGCGTGGATTTTAAACGGCCGCCATTTTGTTTTGTCGCCCGCAGTTGAATCCCGTTGTGCCGCAGCCCGTGCCCGCCTTCCTGCCCGCCCATCTGAACAACAAGCCGATCTGCGACGACATCATCAGGAAGTTCTCGCCCTCGCGACGCCTTGAGTCACGGGAATTGGCCAAACTCCTGGCCCAGCCGCACTTTCGGGTGAGTCTCAGAATTTCACTCCACCCAGCCCAACTAACGGGAACTCCTCTTCCTCCACAGGCTCTTTTGCGGGCCCACGATGAGATAGGACATTTGTACGAGCAACGATTGAAAGCTGCCGGCGGTTCGATAAGCAAACTCGAGGCCTCAAGTCAGCGCGAAGTGGGCGGCTACCTGTTCACCGAGGACATCCTAAACAGCAAAATGCCGGTGGAGACCATCAAGATGGTGGGCCTGCGGCGGGACCCCAAGCAGCCGCTGGGCCTCACCGTCGAGATCGACGAGCACAAGCAGCTGGTGGTGGCCAGGATCCTGGCCGGCGGGGTCATTGACAAACAGAGCATGCTGCATGTGGGCGATGTGATCCTGGAGGTCAACGGGGCGCCGGTGCACAGCCCGGAGGAGCTGCAGGTGGAGGTGTCGCGGGCCAAGGAGAATCTCACGCTGAAGATCGGGCCGAATGTGGACGAGGAGATCCGCAGCGGGCGCTACACGGTCAGTGGCGGGGGGCAGGTAAAACAGAACGGCATCTCGAGCCTGGAGTCGGGCAAGAAGCTGACGGTAAGTGGAGCATCCTTTGAGTTCCTAGTTCCCAGGATTTGCTACTTTTTTGCATGCCCCAGAATTCATTTTTGTTGTAGATTAGAAATTTTGATTTTATTGAAATTCTAGCTAGCCAAGTGCAAAAATGTAAGTAAATCGTAGAAGAATCCTAGAGAGGTCCTTAGCGTAGCGTCACATTCCAACTAACTGTTGATTTCGTTGGTCCTTGCAGTGCTACATGCGCGCCTTGTTCACCTACAACCCGGCCGAGGACTCCCTGCTGCCCTGCAAGGACATCGGCCTGGCCTTCAAGTCCGGCGACATCTTGCAGGTGAGTCCTTCCCCTCAGCCCCCAGTAGCGCTCTCTCCCAGTAACTTTTGTGCCATTCCCGCGCAGATCATCAACGTGAAGGACCCGAACTGGTGGCAGGCCAAGAACATCACCGCCGAGTCGGACAAGATCGGCCTGGTGCCGTCGCAGGAGCTGGAGGAGCGCCGCAAGGCCTTCGTCACCCCCGAGGCGGACTACGTGCACAAAATCGGCATCTGCGGGACGCGGGTGAGTTCAAGGAGAGCGCAGCCAGGACTTCCCTTTTAACGCCCTTTGGGCCCTTTCAGATCTCAAAGCGGAAGCGCAAGACGATGTACCGCTCGGTGGCCAACTGCGAGTTCGACAAGGCCGAGCTGCTGCTCTACGAGGAGGTCACGCGCATGCCTCCGTTCCGCAGGAAAACCCTCGTCCTCATCGGCGTCTCCGGTGTGGGCCGCCGCACGCTCAAGAATCGCCTGATCAACAGCGACGTGGACAAGTTCGGCGCCGTCATACCGCGTGAGTAGCTCACCGCCCACCCGCCAAACGAGCCTTTCTTATCCTCTATTCCTGGAACAGATACGAGCCGCCCCAAGCGCGCCTTGGAGGAGAACGGGGTGAGCTACTGGTTCATGGACCGCGAGGAGATGGAGGAGGAGATCAAGCAGAACCAATTCCTGGAGTACGGCGAGCACAACGGCAACTTGTACGGCACCCACTTGCAGTCGATCAAGGACGTGATCAACAGCGGGCGCATGTGCATCCTGGACTGCGCCCCGAACGCCCTGAAGATCCTGCACAACAGCCAGGACCTGATGCCATTTGTCATTTTCGTGGCCGCCCCGGGCATGGAGCAGCTCAAGACCATCTATGCCGATCGCCGGGCCACCGGATCGAATAGGAATCTCTCTGTAGGTGTTGTAGGCTGTAGGCCCCGCCCTCCTCCCCCGCCGAATCCTTTGAACTCACAGCCTCTTTCCGCTTGCAGTTTGATCGCCAAAGTTCCATACGCTTCAGTTCTAGGCGCGCCCGTACGCTCGAGTCGCTAGCATCGCTCTATGAGGTAAAACCCCCAGCAGCATCCTCGAGTGTCTGACTAATTCGTGGGTCCTTGGGGACCCTGCATTAGGCCACTGCATTGGCGCTTTTAGATTTTTGCTTGGGCACGCACTCATTGCTTGATTTCATTTCTTACCGGCAGGACGACGATCTCATTTCCACGGTGGAGGAGAGCAGCTTCGTGCAGCGCAAGTACGAGAAATACTTCGACATGGTCATCGTCAACGAGGACTTCGACGAGACCTTCCGCCAGGTGGTCGAGACCCTCGATCAGATGAGCCACGAGGAGCAATGGGTGCCCGTCAACTGGATCTACTAGGCAGGCTCCGCCACCTTCACCTTCTCTATGTGCACCGCCCGTTGGGGTTTTCTATTTGAAGTGCCTGGAGTCTCGCTCTCTTCATGATTCTTATGCTTAAGTTTTATTTGTACCTTCGACCGGAAACGAATTCGTCCATTTTGCAAGCTTTTTTATGCTTATTTTTATTTATATTCTTAATATTCTTGTTTTATTTGCTCCGCTCGACGGTCCGTCGAAGATTTCATTTCATATGCATTTCCGGAGCAGAACAAGCAAAGCCCTGCCTGCCAACGTTTATTTAGTTTATGAAATCCAATTTAAAAGCAACTGTTTTGTTTCCCTTCTTGTATTTAGTGAAATAAAAGCAGATTCCCCCGCCGAACCCTCGCGGGTTCTTGATTTCCAATACAAAGCTTTTTGATTTTGCTTGAGCCCTCAGCCGAATAAATAATCAACGCTTGCCGCAAAAACGAATTGTATTTTAACTGTACTACGGCCTCGCAGCTTTAAGGACATTTCTATGCCGATTTAGTCTGTCCTTCTAGCCGAAAACAGCGAATGTGTTAGTGGCGTCATCTAGTAACAAACGGCTGAACCTCTGGCTCTGTAAACCCACATGGTGGCGCCATCTACTAACAAACTGCTGCAACAAAGTTTCAACCGATTTCACACAGATGGCGCTGTAATTTTGTTGTGATATTTAAATGCAATCTACGGCGTATTTTGTTGTTGTAAATGGCTGTTCTTGTTGTTGTTGCTTCATTGTTGTTGTAATCAAGATTTCTCTTTAAGCTGTCGGCTGTCCTTGTTGTTTTTTGAAGATTTTTGCATTTTCGTTGTTGTTGCAGCTGTTGTTGTAATTGTTGTTGTTGTTGTCATTTCGCGTTGAGTTGTTTTTTGTTGCTGTAGCTGCTGTGTTCGCCCACAAATGACGTTTTCCAAAAACCGAAAACCGACCCCTACAAAAAAATCTGGAAAAAGTACCAGGCGAACAGAAATCAGCAGGAGGTCGATAAAATGTTCAAAGTCGTTTATCTCGGAAACCGCTGGACCGATTCTAAAACGGATTATCAGTATGAATTCTGTGAGAATTGGACCATCGACTAATGTCCTTTTCATTTTCGAAAAACATGTCCTTCGTCCTTTTTCATCCTTTTTTTAAATTTTTTATCAATTGTATGGGACTTATTCCAAAAGTGAGAATGCACGATTAAAGAAGACCTTTTCAGCTTTCCAAAACATATTTGACCTTTGACCTAGCTTGCTTGGTTAAGATATCGGGATTTGAAATTTTGCAAATTTTGGGGGTCGCAATTTATTTTTTTTTTCAAATGGAAATATCTCGAGAACCGTTTGACCGATTTTGAATCGGATGGTCTATATAGGTCGTGCTTAGCGTTATTCTTCATATGAGGTCCTTTGTGCATGCTTTGCTCACGTCCTTCGTCCGTAATCGCCAATAATCGATTCCCGCGGTTTGGTTACTGTTAGGCGAATTCTGTTAAATGGGCAATGTAGATGACCTTTTGACCTTTCCAAAACATATTTGACCTTTGACCTCTCTTGTTTAGTTTCTGACATATGATGAGTTAAAGTGCTGATTTTTGATCGTCCATATACCGGTAACCGCTTGACCTTTTCAAAAAGTAATGATGCACAATTAAAGCTTACGATTTGACCTTTCTAAAACATGTACATGACCTTTGACCTATCACGATTGGTTACAGAGTTATGATCGTTTGAAAATTGCGACTTTCTGCTGCTTATTTCTCAGAAACTAAACAAGAGAGGTCAAAGGTCAAATATGTTTTGGAAAGGTCAAAAGGTCATCTACAATGCCTAACTATCAGAATTCGCCTAACAGTAGCCATTAGGCGGGAATCGATTATTGGCGATTACGAACGAAGGACATGAGCAAAGCATGCGCAAAGGATCTCATATGAAGAATAACGATAAGAAGCATCTATAGAGACCATCCGTTTCGAAATCGGTCTAATGGTTCTCGAGATATAGGCATTTGAAATTTTTGCAAACTTTGGGGGTCGGTATTGGCATTTTTTTCAAATCGAAATA